>SNQJ01S0001832.1:33918-50812 GCA_010110895.2 Picea sitchensis
GTAGGGAGAGAGGGGTATAGAGGGAGGGAGGGAGAGAGGGGTAGAAGTGGGATAGAGAGAGAGAGAGAGAGATAGGAGAGGTAGTGGTAGAGAGAGAGAGAGAGAGCAGTAGAGAGAGAGTGAAAGAGTGTGAGAGGGAGAGAGAAGAAGACATAGAGGGGGGTATAGGGAGAGCATGAAATAGATAAAATGTGAAAAAAAAAGAATATTAAAACACATTCACACAATCTACAAATAAACACAAGATATGAATTGGGAAACCCAATACGAGAGAAAACCCATCTATAAGGTGAGGTTGCTCTACTCTCTTTTCTCTGGTATAGAAATGATGCAATTACAAAGAAAGAGGAACTCTATAAGGAGTTTCCTTTGGCATGTGGCCTATATGAATTCTAGAATATCTTTCCTCCGTTGTTATTCTCATTTAATACCACTCTTAGATATTCTACTCAACTATGGAACAAGATACAATGCAAAAGAATGGAACCCCTTCTCCTCCTAGTGGTTCAGTATTTAACATATTCTAATAGCCATCTAAGGGTAGGTTTTTTACTTCATCAACCCTCAATTGTGATATGGTTTTGGACCTTATAGAATATTCTTAAAACTACATATGTGGCTAGCCCCATATTCATGAGTAATGAGGTATGATGTGGCATCCTCTCATACCACGGTGGTCAACATGGTAAGTCAACTTGCAAAAGGAATAACTTTTGCATACAAGCTCCTATTGACGTGATTTTTGCACCATTGGAAAGGTATTGATGTGTGGATTATTATAATGGGGTCCTAGAAATGATAGTAAATTTCAACCCCAAAAATTTGGTTTGATTCCTAAAAATGTCCCTGGACGGTTCTGGATCCCAATTTTCCAAACTGAGACCTTCCACTAAAATGGCCCTGCATGTTGATTTCTCAAATTGTTTCCACTCTGAGGATCAAGATATATTAAAAAAGATATAATGATCCATTTTGGATCATAACTCCCCATTTAGGGAGGATTTTGGTCCCCAAAATATTTACTAAATGTGGTGAGGAAATGTTTCGTCTACCTTCTCTGTGGAGTACCACTTTTCTTTTCCTGGAAATTGTCCTTTCAACCCAATATGCCAAAGGTCATGCTACCCATGTCTTGTAGTTTTGGACCACTTCTACAAAATTGTGTCCAATGCTAACTGTACCTGATATTCTAGTGGTAAATCTTGTATATAAGGTAGGACCTGATCCTCCTCCTAATATAACATGGAAGGCTCATAGATTTTGAGATTACCCACATTCACTACTAAGTAAATGTGCATGTATGGGAATATATTGAGTCTGTAGGAATTATCTCACACCTTTTCCAATACCTCAAAAGGACCATACCAGAGCCTTGATATTCTTAGCATGACCCTATAGACTTTTCTTATTGAGCAATAACCATACTATATCTCCCACTCTAAATGTACTATTTGTCCCGTGTTGATCATTTCTAGCTTTGTACTTTTCCTTTGACTTGTTTAGTATCTCCTATAACTGAAAATGGATTTTCTTTATCTTATAAAGAATATATATTCTTTTAATGTATCTCTCGTGAGGTCCTCCCTCACTCCTCCTTGTTTTCTATATACAACACCTAAGGGTGAAGGTGGAAAATATCCAAAGCAAGTTTCAAAAGGTGACTTACTAATAGAAGTGTGGACTGATATATTATAAGAGTGTTTTATGTAGATCATATTTCCATCCCAGGTCTTTGGATGCTTCTGAATGTAAACCCTCAAAAGCTGCACCAAAGTCATGTTCACTACTTCCATCTTCCCATCTGTCTGTGGATGGAATATTTATACCTCTTCAACTTAGGGTCCATATTCTCCCACAATGTAGTCCAAAATGCATTGTTGGTGTTGTGTGTGGTTTTTAAGACCCTAGGTTCGAGTTACCTTTGACCACCAAAACCCACTAGACACTAGCCTTTTCAGCATCACCTGCTTGTGCAGATGAAGTCTCATCTGAGGTATCTATGGGGACTACCAAAACCAAGTTTCTGCAATTATGAGGGAATGGGAGGTTATTATTCCATTCATTCTTAATTATCTATGCTGTGAAGGATATTCGACAAGTTATCTTATTCTATTACTTGGTGGATCTCAGGTTCATATTACCATTATGTTCCATATTACTGCATAAACTCATTACTATAACAATCATATTATTGCACCATGAATACACATAAGACAACTCTACTCTAATATGAATCAGAAAAATTCCATAAGAAATAACATAAAAGACAATTAACACAAGATTTAATGTGGTTCACCCAACTCTAAGATACGTCGATAATGGGTGGCTTCTTTATTATGCATTTTGTAATTTCTTCAGGCTTGCACACTGCTCTTACAAAGATATTTCATGGTTATCTTTCTCTTCTCCTATCCTAGTTTCTTTGTAGTGCAATCCTTTGTCTCTTTGCACCATCTCTTACATTCAGACATCGATTCTATCCCTTCTCATCTTATCCTATCAACCTTCATACAAACAAGTGTTCTCGGTAGTTTGGAACAGACTCCACAATACTACCCGAGAACAAAAACTAGAGAGCTCAACTCTCTCAAACCCATATTCTCCCAACCCTTTACATATTTATACATACAATCTAGGGATTAAAACCCTACTTGGTTCCTCCCAAAAACCTATTATAATTCATGATTACTCCAGTTAACTAGTTGTTCAACTACTTTCACTTTCTTTTATGACTACATGTTTCTTTTGCACTTTCTTTGACTACTTGTTCTTCCTTTTTTCAATGTCTTTCCATATTTAGCATGTCAAGTTGTCATCCTTAATTTTCACCCTCTTTCTTATCCTTCTTTATTCTCTTCTTTATTCATCTCTTTTCTTTATTCTTCTCTCTTATTTATTCTCTATTTTATTCTTCTTATTGCACACTGTCCTCCTGGATGTGCCTCAGTTGTGCACTCCATGATATTCATTCTTCCTCTGTGCACCTATGTTGCACACTTCTTCTATAAATAGGATTTTTACCAAAATTGTATCCCAAAATTTCTTGTCCAACAGGCCCACAACACTCACCTGTGGATCGTCCTGAGCCACTCAAGCCTGTTCCATGCTCCTCCATGCCTCAATGAAATTTTGGGAGGATACCTTTACTACCTCCACTTGCTTTAGTATTGTTTCCTTTGTTTCTATGATCTATTCGACTCCTTGTGCAGTTAAGGTTGTAAGTTTCTCTTCTGCTTCATAGGATACTTTCTTTACATTGCCTTGTGCAGTGGCTAGTTCATTGATTACCCTCACTGCTTCTTCCTGTATTGGTTCGAGTTTTTGTTGAAGGATATTCTACTAGTCCCTCATTTTCTCCACTTCTAGGTATGACTGCCTCTATCCCAAAATTGTTTTCATATGTTCATTTTTTGGAAGTGTAGTGGTCCTCTCTAAAGATTTTTGTGCATTTTCCTATTCTTCTCTTAACTTGGCCTCTACATCATTCATCTCTAGGTCATCCACTAAGTCTGTCCAATTCTACGTTCTCTCCTCACATAATTTAGTGCATTCTTATTCTATATTATTAATGTTAGTGAATGTTGTGATCACCATTATCTCTCTTCCTTATCTGACATATGGTGGGGCGCATGGTGCACTACGCCATTGTAGATCCTCTATATGCAATCAAAATTCTTTGATGACTTCACCGATATTCAATACTTGTTCTTCCATAGTAGCTTCTACTACTATGGAGACTTCTAGAATGGCCTTGTATAATTTTTGGACAGTTGCTTGTGTTTTCTTCACTATATTTTCAACTTCATCCTTTTCCTTAAGGGATTTCCTTACCCTTTCCTCATACTTGTTCTTGTATTTCATTACCTCTTCCAATTGGCCGTCGAATTCCTTCTTATGCTGGAGTGTAGTGTCATATTATTGTTGTAACTGGACCCATTCATCCATCATTTTCATCAGCTTTTTATGTGCTTCTCACCTTGGGTCTTACTATCTTGCAATAAGCCTATTTGGAAGTCTTGTAATCTTTGTATTGGAATCCTTGATACCACTATGTTCAGGTGTCCTAGTGCATTAACTTGATCTTTCAATTCAGACAATGGAAATTCAAGTGTGTCTACCTCAATATGGAGTGTTTTATTCCCAGTTCTTAGCTAGGTCAAGACCATATGCACACTCTCTACTTCCTTCCCTAGAATAATGGGCAGTCCTCCCTTGGTTCTTCTCTCTTTTTCTAGGTTAGTTGTTGCTAATAGATATTGGAGTGCTACCAACTGATCATGCACTCTTTTCTCATGCTCTACTTATTTCTTCATTGCTTCTTCTATGATTTCCTCTGTGGCATATTGTACTTCATAGCATATGGGTTCCATATCATCATTGGTTAAAGTATACATGGGAGGTTCTTTATGCTCTATGGTATTATTGAGATCCTCTCCTATTGGTTCCTTCCCCTTATCCTTTCATTTGAATCCTATCATGGACACTCTATTGAACTTATGTTGTGGAGGGTCTAAGCATATATCATGTTCCATTGTTTTGATCATTCCCCTTCTCGTCATTTGTTTCTTCATCATTGTTATAAATCTCTTCTTCCTCTTCTGGGTGCCCCATTTTCTCTGTTGGGGTTTTCCATTCTTCTTCCCAATCATTCACAACTAAGCATACATCTTCCGATGAAAATCTATAATTGGTTGGAAACCACTGGTGCATTAGGTCATTCTTTGCCTACACATAAATGTGGTGCATTCCTACTTTGAAACACATGATATCCTTATATGTTTCCACCATCTTGGTTGATATGTGTGGTGTGTGTGCAACTAGATACATGATATTTTCCAAGTATACAAAAAATGTAGCATTAGTGTCCTGTTGTCTTATCTTAATCATTGTATGCCATAAGTTGGCATATCTCTCATCCAAATTTCCTCTTCCCGATGTTCCCATGCACTGATAAATTACCTAACCAGTGCAATCAAAATCAATATCCATGCATAGTGAAATTATGTGCCCTTTTCCTTGGCCTCCATACAATCTTGCAAAAATTGGTTCACCAAGAAGGTGGCCCTATTCATTTGAACCCCTTCGACACATTTTCTATAGTTGCAATTAATGCAGTTGGTACTTCATCCTTCCGACATTTTCATAGAAAATTGCATGCTAGAACCTAAGATCCAAATCGAATATTGTCGGCATTGATGTTTTAAACATCCAATCCTCTTTCCCTCCTGAAAGTTTGGAAATTTTTCTTCATTGATTTTGAGAGGCCTCTCTCTCCTACCTTGTGGAACAAAAGGGTCAGATCCTTTCCCTCCTTTGGGAGCCCTGTAATCCTCAAAATTAGCATAGTGTCAATTGACACTAGGGTTTCAAGCCATACTATCCCCCCATGGATGCAACTAAGAAGTATCTTGACACAAGCATTAATTTTCAAAATGCGCCTGAAATGTGGAATCTCCAATAGGTTCAATATTCCCTCCTCCGGTATGATTTCCCACAATTGTGTCTCCAGCACTATTTCTCTCATGCTCAGTATTATCTTTGAACATAAGTATATTTCCCTATCTAGCTACAGAAATTTGCATTCATCGGTGATATCATGATCCATGAACTTGAGGCAAACTATCTTTCCGAGCATATCTCCTTCAATTCTTACACCAGGTGAGACTGGTGATGTTACCAGTGGGTATTTCCCATTTGTTCATATGTGGATTGGTGTCATGTTATCCATCCTAGGTGGTGTGTAGCTTTTGTGGAAGATTTCATGTGAAGCCAAATCCGAAGCTTTAGTTAATTCTTCCACCTCTAGTGTATTGACTGGGCATTTTTCCTATTTTCGAACTATTGTAGATGGTACTCCAACCTTTGGCAGGGCCATTCATCTTGTGGGACAGATTTGTTAATTGGATTTGTGGTTGTTTTGTGGTAGCTATATCTTAGCTCAGATGCACTAGGATTCACTATGGTTAGCTCTCATTTTTTCTCTCTTGCATGCAACAATGATTTATGCTTAGCGACCCTCCACTGTTTTTGTGCCTTATTTCCAAATGTACATGTCTTATCCCTCCTTAACTAAATTTTAAAATATGCAATGTGGTTGAGAAATGCGACTTTATTACCAAATACGTCGAGTGATTTTCCCCTCGTACTTCCAATATGTCATTATTTCTGGGGGATTTTACCATTTAAGTTTGTACAACACATTTATGACTTGTCATTCCTACTTCATAGTCATCATTTCCATGCTTTAATGCTTCCAACAATCTTGTCATTTCCAAACTGCACAATGGCTCTTGCTTTTGCATGTCTCTGCTTTGCAGTCTTTCTCTTCTATGTATTATTTTATGAATTGGCATAGTTCTATTCTGATGTGTGATAACCATTCCTTCTACGTAATCTCCTATGCCTTGTACTCTATAATATTTTTTTTTCTATATCTAATTTTTATTTGATTTTCTTCCTTTTTCCACTTTTTATTTAGTTTTCTATTTTTTTTCTTCTTACTATAGTATAACTATTATGATACATGTGTTCTAGTGCAACCCAAATTACTTTGTATACTGTTTCTTGTCTCTATAGAGTTTCATCCGATTTCCATTCACCATTACTCCAAGGACTTATCCATTCAGGGTTTCCAACTATGCAACACATGTCTCTGTTACATGCTAAATCACATAGGGTCCTAACCAATGCATTCTAAACTTTCTTGGATGTTGCATAAACCTTTTGTCATAGATTAATACCAAATCTCCTACTTGAAACTTTTTTTGTTTAATGTGTTGATCATTCCAATCCTTCTCTCTTTCCTTCTGAACTTGTTAATGTAATATTGTGACAATATGATATTCTTCAAGTTGTACTAACTATGCCAATATCTCCTCTATTATGCCAGAGTCTGATAGATCAGTGATTGATGCAATGTGCAAGCTAGGTAAAATAAACTCCATTGGCATAATTGCTTCTTTCCCATAGACCTCGAACCTGAAAGGTGTCTAACCTGTCAACTTTTTACTTGAATTATTGTAGCCCATAAAAATGTAGGAACTCTTAAGTCCCAATCGTCTCTCCTTACATTGCAAACTTCTGTCAAAGCATTCTCCAAGATTTTATTGAAATGTTCCATTTTTCCACTGGCTTGAGGATGATACGAGGTACTCTTCTGATGATGAATTTGAAACTCCTTAGTCAATGTTGCAATTATCTTATTCATAAATTTTGTTCCTTGATCACTGAGTAATATGCACGAACATCCAAACCTTGTGACTACATTCTCAAAACAAAACCTCCCAGCAGTCTCCACAGTGCAGTAATTCATTAGGGTTGTTTCTGCCCATATTTTCAAATAATTTGTCACCTTGATTATGTACATTTCCATAAATATTTTTGCTTGTCGATCTATTGTCCCTACAAAGTATATGGCCCATTTCTCAAATGATTGCAAGGTAACTTGTGAAATTAAAGGAATTTCATCCCTCCTGGATGGATTTCCCACTCTTTGACATACATCACATGATTAGCAAGATTCCTTCACATCTTTGTGAAGTGTCTGCCACCAAAGTCATTTGCGCAAAATATTTTTTGTAGTTTCTCTCCCTTCATAATGTCATCCTACAATCCTGTCATGTGCTTCTTCGAGTATCATTGGTATTTTGTGTTCCAACAAACAACCTCTCAATATTCCATCTGCACCCAACTTGTATAAATTCCCTGTAATCAACTGATAATATGTTTCCTTAACTACTAGTTGTTTATTCTGTGCAACCATCATGTCTGGTGGAGCCATTCTTGTATATAGAAACTACATGATGTCTGTGATGTAAGAATCCACCATATTTACTAAAAACAACTGTGCATCTGGGAAACTGTCATCTAAATTACCTGCATCTTCTCCCAATAGTATGCACGATAGAGGATCTGGCCCTACATTCAACTTCCACGGTTTTACTACAACCTCAAAATCATATTCTTGGAACACCATTAAACATATGCATATTCTCACCCCCAACACTAGCTTGTTCACTAATTATTCTAATGCAGAATGGTCTGTATACATCTTAAAGTGAGACCCCGATAAATAATGTCTGAACTTTTGTAATGTATAAACCATTGCCAATCTTTCTCATTTTGTGGCAGTATAATTCTTCTCTACTATGGACAACTTTCTACTTTCAAAATAAATTGGGTGATATATGTCTCCCTCCCCTGGTTGAGATAGTATTGCACCCAATGCTATGGACGATGCCTCTACATGTACATGGAACTCTTTGTTCCATTATGGAAATATCAAAATCTGTGCGGTCACTAGTTTGTTCGTTAAGGTGTCTAACCCCTTCTCACAGTCCTCATTCCATTGAAACATTACTTCCTTCTTCAACAAATTTTCCATCAGTGTTGTGATCTATGTGTATCCCTTGATAAAATTCCTGTAATATCCTATGTGACCCAAAGTTTCCCTCAATTTTCTAACTGATGTAGGTGGTTCTAACTCCAGAATTAGTGAAATATTGGTTGGATCTACGAGTAATCCTTGTTTGCAAACTACATCTCCCAACATAATTCCAAATGGTGCGAAAAAAATACACTTCTTCAATTTCAATGAAATATGACACTGTCTACACCTATCCAAAATAATCCTGAGTACTTCTATGTGATCCTTTAGTAGACTAAACATAGTCCAATCGTCTAAGTATACTTCCAGGAATTTATGAATAAATTCATTAAATGTTTCTACCACAACTGTGGAAAATACCACAAGGGAATTCTTCAGTCCAAAGGACATTACTATATACTAGTAGCTTCCCCATGTTTTTGCAAAAGTAGTATTGTGTCAATCCTCCTACGCAATTTTTATTTGATGGTCATTGGTACCCCAAGAATCCATCTGTGAAAGAATATGTTTATTTTCCTCCTATGTTCTCCAGTACCTCATCTGTGAATGGTGTTGGAAATGGGTCACGTAAACATGCGTCATTTAGCTTCCTTACATCCACATAGATCTTGATTCCTCCTATCTACTTGACTTACACTACCATTATACTGATCCACTTGGATTCTTCTACTAGTTCAATTATTCCTACGTCCAACATCCCATCGATTTCATCTTTCACCTTCTCTTTGTACTTTGGACTTAACTTGTAAGGGAATTGTCGTACTGGCTTAGCTCCTTGTTTTACTGGAATCTTCATCTCACCTAAGTCCCTTGCTATCCCCTTCATCTCAAAAAATGTCGTTGGGAATAGGTCTTGATATTCATGAAAAAATTATGAAATCTTCTTTACTGTCTCATCACTTTAATAATCTCCTATTTGTGCAAACTTTGTATTCTCTATCATCACAATGTTTACCTTCTATGTATTTATTGGTTGTGTGTATGCAACAGACTCAATATCTGGCCCTTCTACTACTCATTATCCTTTTGTTTCAAGTACTTGTATATTCCTAGGATCCTCCTCATCACATTCTTCCTTAGACACATTCTAACACTCCAATAACTCATGGACAATCATGCTAGCTCTATGCGCACTGCACATTGGTACCACCTCCGTTGACCCTTCTTTTGAGAAGATCGTAGTTAGAATATCCTATAGAGTTGAATCTATTGATGGATATTCATCTTCAAATTTAAACGTGACTTTGAAACTATGGACCAACTCTTCCCATTTTGTTGTCTCTCTGTGCATTTCCAATTCCAAATACCAGTTCTTCAGAATTTTTTCCATTATGCGTATATATATGTGTGTCCATTCTGCTTCTGGTACTGAAATCCATAAAGTCGTACACTGATCAACATGACTTACTGGATCACTCTCTCCTATATAATTCTGCACAATATTTTCTCCCTCGATACCAAACCTTACTTGCATTAGTCTGTTGCATTATGACCATTCTTTTATTCCCTCTTTGTGTGTATCCCACCATCTGGATGGAGCCTCTTTTATGACAACATATAGTGCCAACATCCTTTGTTGTTTTGGTGCTTGCAACTAAAATTCCTTTACAAACAAACATATATCATTTAATCCATCATACCTAGGTGGATCACATAATTTTGTTCCAATCCAGCTCAAGGATCAAGTTATGCATGCACATTGTCTAGTCGAAACTTCATGCATTCTATGTTGTCAATGCTCTAGACCTTTTTCTGATTCTAATGCACATGAATTGATACTTCTCCAAATTAACACACCGTCTACAGTCATATTTACATAAAAATAAATCCATGCAGTCATGTTATATAAGTTTTCAATTTCATTTCCTCTCGATTGCTCTATGTATCTCGTTCCTTTTCATGGGTCCAAGAGTGCAGCAACTTTCAACTCTCCAACCTCAAATATCATCTCCCTCCTCTTCAAATTAATGACCACATGGTTATCAAAATCCCATTCCATTCCCATCAATTATGGATATGGTTGACTGTCATCCATGATCTCAATAACTTCAAAGATTTCCACACTGCAGACCCCATCTATGTTCACAGGTACTCTTGTCAAACAACCAATTGATATTATTTTGTGTTGATTCACGAGCCTTAACTAAATAGGATACCATAATAGTTTAGGTTTTCCCATCATCTCCCATGTCTTCATAGGTAAAACATTCATGTCGGACCCCAAGTCCAAGATAACATAATCCACACCATACTCCCCAATTTGCACAATGAATCTGAATTCTCCGTTGGTCCTGTTCTTGCGCAGTACCTAGTTTATGACTCTTTGCGTGATAGGAGTTTCCCTTCCTCATTTGCAATGATCGATCATGTCATATAGTGTACTCACTACAGTTTCATATTTTATTATCTCTACCCAACTCCTCGAGAATTCTGTTAGTGTGCTTACATGTATAGTTGGTTCCTCTGGCATGGTGTAATCTCTGATGTGAGGCACATACGACGTTGATTCTCCCCAATCCTTTCCAAGTACCTCTTTTATTTCCCTCTGATACATCTCCTTTTCTTGCTAAGGATAAAAGGTTTGCAAGGGTCCTACTGACTTCCTTACCCATTGCTTATTTTTCCTCCCTCCATTCATCATATCGTCTCTTGTTCTAGCTCCTCCCCTACGTAACAAATTTTATTCTTGGTCCCTCATTGCATTTTTCAGCTGATATGTTTTGCACATTCTGATTTGGATTTTGGTTTTGGTTTCCTTTGGCCTACCATTTTGCAACTAGTTGGGGATGATCTTTTGTTGCATGGTCCAGTGCTATGTAGTATTTTTATGGTGTACATGGATTTGGGAAGTCATAGGCCAAGTGTCCTGGTTGATTGCGGTTATAACATATTATTGATCCTCATCTTCCCCTACCAAAATTTTCTCTGCCTCGACCTCTGCTAAAGTTTCCTTTGTTCCTTGGATTAAAAAATATTTTATTATTATATTACGGACCCACCCCTTATGCTGCAGTATTATCCTCTTGAATTCTTTAAATATCTGACATGTTCTCCCTTATCAAGTTGAATGCACATAAATCCTTCTCTTCATGTCCCACGGAATTTCAAAAATTGCAAACCAAGTTCCTTGGTGTACTCTGATTCTTTTGTAGTAATGGACACTCATTTGGGTGATGGCCCCATTTCTTACATATCTTGCAATAACCCCCTCCTAGTAATGGATTCAACACTCTAGTTTCCAAATGTTGTGAAAATGATAGGAATTCATCCTTGTGATGGCCTTCATTCCTGCACTTCCTACACTAGACTTTCTCGTGTTTCTCATTTCCATTTCTAATTTCTTTCAGTTGAATTTTCAAATAATCCAACTCTGTCTAAACTTCTGTGATAGCTCCACTATCTACTAGAGGAGATGTTTCCAATTTCATTGTAATTTCCAGGGCTTCAGGTTGCAACACAACCTTTTATTGAATCAATGGCCTGCAAATGTGTGGTAGAATCCCTGCAATAAACCATTATTGATTTTGTTGATCGAGGATCTAGAAAGTATTGTACTGTGACTCCGACTTTGGCTTCTTGAACTCTTTCAACAACACTTTCCTTATCTCTACCAAAGTCTTGGCCTTTTAGGTTTGGTACTCTTCATCTTCATATACCAAATTAGTGCACGACCTCTAAATGTTTTTTCTAACTCCGCAATATTCACATCCTCATCCTAGACATTCTTTGCGGCCCAAATTGTCTCGCATACAAAGAGATGTTGTTTTGGGTCCTCTTACCCAAATCCATGGAACGGGCATAGTCTTAGGGTATTTTATACCCCTACCATGTTGCTTTATGTATTCCCTCTTATCGGTGATGATGATTGACTCTCACTCTGAATTTGACTCTGTGCATTGCTTCCAGTACTCTTACTAATACTACTTTGTCCTCCCTAAATAACTATAAGTTCTTTTGACAAGTTTTCAAATGTTATCTCTGATTGTGGTAATGCACATGGGATCATAAATTCGACACACGACTCAGTCTGAGTAGGATTTAATAGTTCTTCTATTATTGGACTAGACTAGAACTCCTCTTCTTCTCCTCCTATATGTGGTATCTCTATAATTTAGAATATTGTGCAAGGTTCTCTCCCCTTTGTCTCACTACACATCTCTCCTTTCTCAAACCCATTATTTCACCTCTTGTACATCCTTCCTCCATGCAATACTCCAAACTTATCTTCTTCCTCTAGTATACCCTATTCTTGTATCCTCAGTCCTTCCCTTCCTTCTTCATCACTTCCTTCATTCTCTCCTATTCTCAAACTATCCTCTTGTCATCCCATGGTTCCCCTATGTAAGGAAGGCCCTTTAGCAATATGATTTCATTTTCATCATGTACTTTTCACACAAAAACATCTTTATCCATGTACCCAAAGATTTCATAAACCTTTCGTGCGGACCTTTGAAAAAGTCCCTTTCTGCAACATTCTGCGATTGAGTACAATATATGAAAAAACTCTATAATGTATATTCCTAGTACGTTATCCAATAGAAATTCAATTGCAAGAGTAGTTGGGTTACTTGTTGAATTCATTTTTCTTACCAACTTAGGAGTCCAATTCCTCGACACTATATTTTTGTACCTTCCAGTATTCTCCACTAATCTTTCTAGCCACTCAATTAGATTAACTGGAAATTCACCAAAGAAAATTTCATGCAGTTATGTATACACATAAATTTGCATCCATTTATTTTCACTCATCCGATGATTTATGTTCTCTTTTCAAGAAAACTCATGTTCCTTCCTTTCCAACCATTTTGATATCTCTTTCTTAGTCGGCCTCCAAAATATTCCCTTAATCGCAAATTCTGGGTCCTGGAAATAAAACCATTTGTTGGTGTTGCACACGATTTGTAAGACCCTAGGTTCGAGTTATCTTTGACCAACAAAAACCAGCATACATATGCCCTTTTGGAATCACCTACTTGCACATATGAAGTCTCACCTAAGATATCTATGGGTACTGCAAGAACTAGGTTTATGCAGTTATGAGGGAATGGGAGGTTATTATTCCATTCATTCTTAATTATATATGTTGTGCATGATATTCTGCAAGTTCTCTTATTCTATTAATTAGTGGATATTAGGTTCATATTACCATTATGTTACAGATTATTGCATAAACTCATTACTATAACAGTTATACTATTGCATCATGAATACATATAATACAACTCTACTCTAATATGCATCAGAAAAATTCCATAAGAAATCACAAAAAATAAAATTAACATAATATTTAATGTGGTTCACCCAACTATGGGCTACATTCACAATGGATGGCTTACTTATTATGCATTGGGTAATTGCTTCAGGCTTGCGCGCTGCGCTTATAAAGATATGCCATGGTTATCTTTCTCTTCTCTTAGCATAGCCACTCTACAGTGCAAGCCTCTTTCTCTCTGCATCATCTCTTACATTTAGACATTGATTCTCTCCCTTCTCAGCCTATCCTATCAGCCTTCTTATAGGCATGTGTTCTCGGCAGTTTGGAACAGACTCCACAATATTTCCCAAGGACAACAACTGGAGAAATCAATACTATGGAACCCTTATTCTCCCAACCCATTACATATTTATCCATACAATATAGGGCTTAAAACCCTACTTGGTTCCTCCCAAAACCTTATTACAATGCATGACTACTCCAGTTAATTGGCTATCCAACTGCTTTCACTTTCTTTTATGTCTGCATGTTGCTTTTGCACTTTCCTTGACTGCTTGTTCTCCTTGTTGGGTATCTGTTATATTATTTGCACGAGTAGTAGGTTCTGCATTGTGCTGGGTGTGCAGGGGGGTTTGAGGGGGGGTGAATCCCCTTACGTGGGGGTTCGGGGGCAGCGACGTCGAGAAAAAAATTCTAGCTTGGGAAACATGTCACATATTTAGGTGGTTTTTCGACACATGGTTTCTTTGTCGATGGTTTTCTATTTCTGGTTAAGGAATTAGGGTTGTTGACTAATCCAAGTCATTGGGTTAGGGTTTCAGATTTTGTTGGATCCTATATGTATATTGTATTGTAAATAATGTATCACTATGAATGAATATAGAATATGTTGGTTTTCCCAGTTTGGTTTTCTAGGGGAAAAATCTTAGTGTAATGTTTGTATTTTCCATTGTATATTTTCCATTCTTTTATTGAAAATCTGTTGCAGTAAATATTGTACAAGGATAAAATATACATGTGGTATCAGATCCAGGTTGGATTCATGGGGATTCCTTTGTGGTCAAGGGTTTGTCTCGGGACTGTCATAATCCTTGTTACAGTGGGAGATCTATGGTATTGAGTTTTCACGTGAAAAGAAATGGAAATCAATTTGAAAATGGAGATCGAGAAGTTTAATGGGAAAAGTTTTGAGCCATGGAAGATCAATATCAAAGGTCTGTTGGTGGACAAAGATCAGTGGATCGTGGTAGATCTAGGTACTGTACCTACAGGAACTTCATCAAATGATTAGAAAAAGTTGGATTAGAAGGCAAAGAGCACAATGTGAGTGTGTCTCTCAAATTCAATATTACTGAATGTGTCAGAGGAAGTTACAACTAAGAATTTATGGGAAAGGTTAGGGAAGTTGTATCAATCTAAGTTTCTAGTAAATAAACTATTCTTGAGAAAGAAGTTGTATAACCTAAGGATGAGAGATGGAGACTCAGTGGCAGAGAATTTGAGCGCCTTCAATACTGTGGTAAGTCAGTTAGTATCTGTTGAGATTAAAATTTCAGATGAAGATAATTGTATCATTTCACTGTGTTATTTACCAGACTCCTGGGATAATCTGGTTGTGGCCATAGGTAGTAATACAAATGCCTTGAAGTTTGATTAATTAATCTCATACTTGTTGTCGGAGGAGATGAGACGAAATAATATGGAAGGATAGAGCACAAATGCATTATTTGCAAGAGGACGTTCCCAGGAAAGAAATATATCTAAGTTCTCAAGTGGAAAATCTATGTCTAAGGGTAGATCTAAATCTCCTGAAAAGTTTGTAAAGGTATGTTGGATATGTGGAAAAGAACACTACAAGAAGCAATGTATATCTAAAGTTGAAAAAAAGAAGGGATCTGAAGAATCTCGTTTTATATAAGAAAAGACCTCCAAGGAAGGAGGGGATGTGTACTTGGATTCTTCAAGCACACATGCAGATCATGAGGAATGGTTGGTTGACTTAGGTGCATCCTTTCATATGACTCCCCACAGGGAGTGGTTTTGTGAATATGAAAGGTATGATGGAGGTAATGTTTTCTTAGGTGATGATTCAACAACCAAAATCATAGGACGAGGAAAATTCAAGTTGAGGATCATAGATGGAAGGATTAGAACACTGCCTGGTGTTCTGTACATCCCAGGTTTGGCTAGAAATTTGATTTTTGTAAGAAAAATGGACGATGCAGGGGTAAAAGCAATATTTGAAAAGGAAACCTGTAGGATGGTTCGAGGAGAAATGGTGTTGTTGAAGGGAGTTCGGTTTGGAACTCTGTATAAGCTGCAAGGAAGCACTATTAGTGATGGGTGTAATAGTTCCATTGTTCCTAATATTGGAGTTGAAGAAGAAACAACTCCTACAGTCTTTGGAGAAAAGGTTATGCTATGGCATCAAAGACTGGGGCATATCGGAGAGAAGGGTATTCGACTACTACAAGGTAAAGGTATGGTTGAAGGTATATCTAAATGATTTTTGGATTTTGATTTTTGTGAACATTGTCTATATGGTAAGAAGAATCGAGTAAGATTCCCCTCTGGTGCAACGAGGGTAGAAGGAATTTTACAGCTAGTTTACAATGATGCTTTTGGACCTGTGTCGATCCCATCATTGGGAAAATCTATGTACTATGTCTCATTTATAGATCACTTCTCGAGGAATACTTGGATATATTTCCTCAGGAATAAATCCAAAGTATTTGACAGGTTTAAAGAGTTTAAGTCTCTCGTTGAGAGTCAAACAGAGAAAATATTTAAGGTGTTGAGGACAGATAATGGTAGAGAGGTCTGTGAGAATCAATTTGAATAATTATGTAAGAAGTGTGGTATATCAAGGCAAGAGACTATTCCATATACACCTCAACATAATGGAGTTGCAGAAAGGATGAACAAGACATTGATGGAAAAAGAAAGGTGTGTGCTCAGTGATGTTGGGCTAGGGCAAGAATTCTAGGCAGAGGTAGTGGGTACTTCATGTTACCTGTTCAAAAAATCACCCTCATCATCTTTGGATGACAAGACTCCACAAGAGATATGGATTGGTAAGGAACCTTCTCTCACACATCTCAAGGTATTTGGTTGTGATGCATATGTTCATGTTCCAAAGGAAAATAAGAGTAAGCTAGATAAGAAGGATGAAAAGTGTATCTTTATTGGATATAAAGATGGTCTCAAAGGTTATAATCTTTGGAACCTAGAAACTAAGAAGGTAGTGTATAGCCGAGATGTGGTATTTAGAGAAATGAAGGATGTTGTTAAAC
>SNQJ01S0001832.1:95255-105639 GCA_010110895.2 Picea sitchensis
TATCTCCTCCTGTGTCTTCGGACACATTTCCTTAGTTAATTTGAAATGGATGGACAAAGGTGTACTAACTGGTTTTGCATTTCGGATTTTAAACCTCTCCAACACCTTCTCTATGTACTCACCATGAGACAATGTCAATTTGCGATTTTTCTTGTCTCTTGTTATTCTCATACCAAGGATTTTCTTTGCAGCACCCAAATCCTTCATCGGAAATGAATTAGATAATTTCTTCTTGAGAAAATTTATATCCTTCATATTAGACTCTGCAACAAGCATGTCATCTACATAAAATAGCAAGATAATATAGCTTCCATTTTCTAGCCTTTTAAAATAAACTCAGTGATCATAATGACATATACTATAACCTTGTTCTGGCATAAACCCTTCAAACTTCAAATACCACTCCCTTGGATCTTGCTTTAGGCCATACAAGATCTTCTTCAACCTACAGAGCAAATTCTCCTTCCCTTTGACCTCATACCCCTGTGGTTGTTGCATATAAATCTCTTTCTCCAAATCCCCATGGAGAAAAGTTTTTTTTACATCTAATTGTTCAAGATGTAAATCTTCTACTACCACATGACTTAAAATATTCCTAATTGAATTCATTTTAACAATAGGAGAAAATATTTCATCAAAATCTATACGTTTCTTTTGTGCAAACCCCTTTACAACAAGTCTAGCCTTGTACTGCTTTTTGCCTCCAACTTCTTACTTCAAATTATAAACCCATTTATTCTGTAATGCTCGTTTTCCTGTAGGAAACTGAACCAAATACCAAGTATAGTTATTTACCAGGGAATCCATTTCCTATTTCATTCCTTACACCCACTTTTTTTTGGTTTCTACCTGCATTGCCTCTTCATAACATTCTGGTTCACCAGAATCAGTAAACAATAAATGATACAATGAAGAAGAGTATCGTTCAAGAGGTCTACTTAACCTGGTAGATCTTCTAACAACACTTGCAGGAGTTTGAGGTACCTGATGCTCCTGTTGTTGTACATTTTGATTTTTTGGTTCCTTTGGAATTTATTTTTCAATGATCTCATCAAGCACTGTGTATTATGTTTTTTTCTTTTTCTTATTGCTTTCCATGCAACTAATCTTTGTACATAGCCTTCTCATTGAATATGACATCTCTACTCCTAATTATTTTGTGATTTTCATAATCCCATAAGAGATAACCAAAATCATTAACATTGTATCCAATAAAGGTACACTTCTTGGATTTTTCCTCAAGCTTTGTTCTATTTTCTTTATCAATATGGACAAATTCTTCACAACCGAAAGTCTTCAAAAAGGAATACTTTACCTTTTTACCTTTCCATGCCTCCTCTGGAATTCCACCATCCAAAGAGCTTGAAGGTCCTCTATTTATTAAGTAAACAATAGTATCTACAACATCTTCCCAGAACTGTAAGGGAAGACCAACATGCAATCTCATACTCCTTGCATGCTCCATGATTGCCATGTTCATCCTTTCCGACACACCATTTTCTTGTGGTGTTCCTAGAACTGTCTTCTCTCTACGAATCTCATGGTATGAACAATAATCATCAAACTCCTTGATTCAATATTCACTTCCATTGTATGATCTGAGACACTTCAACCTTTTTACTGTCTCACTCTCAACCAAATCTTTTCATTTCTTAAAAGTATCAAAAACATCAGATTTTTGTCGAATGCAATAAACCCAAGTTTTTCTCGTTTCATCATCAATAAAAGTAACATAATAACGAGAGCTACCACGAGATGATACTTGAGTTGGTCCCCATACATTTGTATGCACAAGATCTAACCTTTCACTCTTCTTTTCTTTTCCGACTCTGAGAAATATGACTCTCTTTTGTTTTCCATAAACACAATTCTCATAGAAATCCAAATCAATTTGTTTAAGACCTGGCAACAATATTTTTTTTGAAGTATCTGCATCCCCTTCTCATTCATGTGTCGAAGCCTATGATTCCACAGTGTTGTATCCACTCCTGTAGAATCTAAAGAGATAGAAGAGTCAGTATTACCAGCACATAAATACAATGTACCTACCTTCTCTCATTTTTCTATCACCAGTGATCCTTTGGTGACCTTCCACATCTTATATATAAATATGTATATACAAACTTCATTTTACAACTTCCCTATTGAAATTATATTTTTCCTTAGATATGGAACATGTCTTACTTCTTTCAAAAACCATTGGTTTCCATTCCTTTGCTTTATGTTTACCTTTCCCATTCCAACAATTTTGCATGGTGCATCATCACCCAATTGAACTTGTCCAAAATCACCTTGAATATAATCTAGAAAATGTTTCCTATGGGGTGTGGCATGAAATGAATCCCCTGAATCTACTACCCAAGACTCATAAATATTATCTACAGAAAGAATCAAAGCATCTTGTAATACATCACCTTTTACATTTGCTTCCTGATTTTTCTCCTGTTGTCCATCTCTTTGCTTCTTTGGAGATCTGCAGTCTTTCTTCAGATTTCCTTTCTTCCCACAATTCCAACACTCTATATTTCCCAATCTGAATTTGGGTCTTCCCTTCCTAGAATTCTCATGGTTTCCTGAGCCCTTTCCTCTATCTTTTTGTCTTCCCCTGTTCTCCATGTTTAACGCATTACTTGATTTCTCACATGTCTTTTTCGTCGTATTTCCTCACTAAGGATAACACCAACAACATCATCAAATTTAAAGTATTTGAACTAGAGACAAATTTACTTACAGCCATGACTAAGCCATTCCATCTTTCTAGCAATGAGCACAATATTGGAAGAGCCCTGACCTCATCATCAAATTCCACTTTTAGAGAACTTAGTTGATTAGTAATTGTATTAAATTCATTTAAATGATCTACAACAGACCCACCTTATGACATATTCATATTAAATAATCTCTTCATTAGAAATGCCTTATTGGACGTCGATGGTTTTTCATACAGTTTAGCCAATGCATCCATCATCTCCTTTGTAGTCTTTTCTTTTGAAATATTGAAATCCATCGACATTGTCAGGCTTAGTCGTATCGTTCCTAGTTCCTTTCTGTCAAGAACCCCCCTTTATTCGTCTTTCATGGTCGTCGGCTTCTTTTCTATTCCACCCAATGGTAGGAATAGATCCTTCTGATATAAATAATCTTCCATATGCATCTTCCATAAATGGTAGTTTTGGCCTTTAAATTTATCGACCCTAAACTTTCCATCTTCTGCCATTGCTTCCACTCGAACCCAAAACCCTATTTTCCTATGAGTTACCTTTTGCTCTAATACCAGTTGTTAGAAAAATAGGACCGTGGAGCAATACAATAAAACAAATGCAGAAATAAAACACAAAATATACACAATACAATAGATACAAATATATATGTGGTTCACCTAGTGTGGGCTAGGTCCAACAAAGAAATTTCCAAGTCCTTCCTTTATTATTATCCAACAAATGAAGGGATACAACCTACAACACACCTGTTGTAACTTCCTCTTCTTTCTCTCATAGTCTCCTCACTCAGAATACAATATTTGCAATGATACATAGACGCAATACATTTCCCTCATAAAATAGGGTTCCCTTCTAGGGAAAAAAACCCTAACATAACTTCTACTGTAAGATCTATGACCTTATAATGAACAATCCATATTTACTATGAAATTACAATATACATTTACAAGGAAATTTTTCATTCTAGGACTTCGTCTCCAAACCCCCATTGGGGAATGTTGTCCCTCAAACCCCCATCGAGGGCCTAATTTCCCCCTGACCCCGCAGGAGGGGAAATCCTCCCTTGCACTCCCCCGCATGGAGGAATGTACATTCTTTTGGGGTGTAAAGTCTTCATGGGGTATAAATACGACTAAAAGACAAAGACATCTAAATCAAGAAGATAATCAGGCCACAACCAACAATATCCCACTTGGAGACTGATATCAATAGCTCCATTCATGTTGTATCTGTTGGACTATGATCCTTATTGGACTTGGAAAATTTCTCATCTTCACCTTCATGCTTGAAGACCAACTGAAACTGAGAAGGAACTCAGTTTCTCAATGGTTAATCCCTTTGTTAACATGTCTGTAGGATTATGGATAGTGTGTATCTTTTCCAACTTCAAATGTCCATCTTCCAAGACGGATCGTATGAATTGGTACATGAGTTGTATATGTCTAGTCTTTGAATGGAAGGTTGATTTCTTTGCAAGATGAATTTCACTCTCATTGTATTCTTTCAAAACCTTATCCACTTTCTTCTACTTCGTGGAGAGACCTATCAGGGAGGCCATGAATGTAGTTGAAACCTTTCGCTCACTCTACGTGTGAATCATGAAAAAGAAAAACTTCTCGATCTGAGAGATGACCTTCATGCATTTCTTGGTAGAGATCAAGGAAATGGAAGTAGGTGGGACTACCTTGGGTATCCTGTAAAATTTCATGTCCAAAGTAATAATAACACTACAATGCCTAGACTCATATATAGCATGAAGTTTCCATAAATAAGGTTGGCCCAAAAGAACATCAAAAACTTCAATGGGGGAAACATCACATAATACCTCATCTTTGAAGGGTTTGATGTCGGAGGGAAGGAGGAACTATTGGTTGATGTGGATATCGCTCCCTTGGTGGAGCCATTCGATGGTGTATTGTTGTGGGTGTGGTGTTTTCGGTAGATCCAATCGCTTGACAACCTCCACTGAGATGAGGTTCTTCTAGATATTGCTATCAATGATGAAGTGAAGCAGATTACCCTTCACCCACATTAGTGAATGAAAGAGGCACTCACCCTCCTTTGGTTCATCAAGTTCACCGGGCTAGACCTTAGTGGTAGCAACAATGGCACTAGGTTCTACGTCAATGATACATATCCCTTTTTTTTGTTCTAACTCAAACTCATATCCCACATCTGATTCAGAGGCTTTCACCCTAGCTAGCAATGAATTCTTTGAGCGTCATTCAATGGTGTTATGCTAGGGTCTCTTATGGAACTCGCACCACTTCCTAGTGTCTTTCTTTGTCTTCCCATTATATTTCCTTGTTTGCAATTTAGACTAGTTTTCCTAAGGCTTTCCATCCTTTCTCTGCCCTTTTTTCTATGGGTTGGGGTCACATTTTCCCTGCTTATGTTGTGAGGGGTTCACAGACTCATACTGTTGCATATATTTTTTAAGCTTATGCTCGATTATGATAGCATATCAATAGGTTGCACCAAAGGATGAGATGTACAAAAACTCCATTTATATATGGATGTATCTATACAGACCATTGTTGTACTTGAGTGCCATATGTCACTAATATTCTTTGATACCCAACTTGGTGCGCAAGGTATGGAGGACATTGGTGAACTTTGGAATGGTTTGGTCCCTTTCCTGCCACATTGTTTTCCATATTGTATATAAGTCACTATAACATCCAACAGGATAGTATTGTTCCTTAATATCATCCCTGAAATAACCCCAAGTGGGTGTGACTACAAATAATGTAGATCCCTATGTTTCCTTTTTTCTCACAGAATGTCTCCCACCAATTTTGACATAGGGGACTGCCTTAAGGAGCACAAATGTAATAGTTTCTCTATAAAAAAAGTTATGGATAGAAAAAAACTCTTCTAAAAGGTTTAACCATTTTTCTACAACATCCTCATCTATTTACCTTCAAATATAGGAATTTCAAAATTGATCCATACCTTGAAGGGGGCAGTGCCTCTGCTCGAGGAATATGTGTCTCCTATTGGAATTCTTCAAAGGATTTGTGAAAAATTATCCATCATCTCGTTCCTCTGTCAGGTGAGGGCTTCCTCGAGCAATAGTTTAAATGGATCTCTTTCCCCGTCATCTCTCTTTTTTTCCTCCATGGCTAGTTGTCGGGTTTGGCGAGGCTAATCTTGCAAAGGCTCAACTGGTTCGAGTCCCAACTAATTATACCTTTACCTTGTTGGGGACATGCACATAGAAACAAATGAAGAGCAGACCAATCTGATACCACTAATCCAGATTTATGAGTGGAACAAAATGAAACAAATACATATAACATTAATAGAGATATACAGAGAACAATAACAAATATACAGTGAAACTTAAATTCTATTCAATAAAGAAATATGTTGAAACTATAAAATGTAGAATGAAACAATCTTTCTTGAATGGTGGTAGCTAATATATGAGAAGAGATGTAGAGGCTATGCTCATTCACCTAAGCACATTAAAATGAGGCTATGCGCATTCACCTAAGCATAAAAAAACTAACCCTATGATATGAAGTGTCAAAAGTTACGTGGGTCCCGATGGGATAATCCAGTACGTCAACTTCCCAGGGTCGTAAATTTTGCATGTGATCTATGTTTTAGGTGCATGATATCCCATTGGAAATTTCTACTCGAGGACTAAAAATTTTACCATCATACACTGCATCCATTTATAGAGTGATTGTGGCAGGCCAAAAAAACATTGTTTACGGCCTCAAAATGACCCTATAAGTTTAGGACCCCAAAAGATAGAAAATAAAATGATAAGATGAAAACTGTATGTGAGCCAGTTGGAAGAGATGGGTGGCCACTAATATCCACCTGGATCATAAATTCCTTTATGATCAACATAGAGGAATACCAACTTTCCAAAAGGATTGGGAATACAAGAAGAAAAGAAAGATGGAATAGAGAAAGAAGGGGACCAAGCCACCATTTTTCAAAAACAATGATTAGGGACAACCATCCTCTAAAGAGCGCAGAATGATTGAAATAGTGGGGAAAAGAACAAGGAATCCACCTATTCAATTTTGGGATTGTGGGGTAGATCACATGTACATAGATTTTCCTCACAGAGGTGAAAAAGTTAGGACTTTTCATAATGTACAACAAGATGATACAGTGGAGGACATGGGCAGAAATGTACCTAGGATGTACGTAGCCCTAGATAACAAGCAAGATAAGTTTCAGTCACATGTGATTGAAAAGGAAGGTAAGATAAACAACCAACCCATTGATAATTTAATTGATTTGGGAGCTATTCATAGTTATCTATATCCTAAGATGGTGGAAATATTTCAATTGCCAAAAATCAAGCTCGCGAAACCTTGGTTGGCATAGCTAGATACAGGAGAAAAAAGGAAAATTAATGAGATGGTTAAGGCATACCTAATGGACATTAATTAACTTAGCACAAGCGAAGATTCAAACATCATACCTTTGGGCTCATATGATTTCCTCATTGGTATGGATTGGTTAGACATGCATCATAGTATCCTAGACTGTTATAATAAGGATTTTACTTGCTTGGATGAAGAAGGAAACTTGAAATAAGTATAGGGTATTCCAAGGGTTGTAACGGTCAGATAAGTTTCATCCTTGCAGTTGAAGAAAATATTTTGGAAAGGATGCAAAATATTTGCAACACATATGGAAGAGGTAACTACAGATAACGTGTCAAATATTGAATAATATGAAGTCCTAAGGGACTTTAAAGATGTATTTAAAGAAGGGTTTCCACCCAAGAGAGATATTGATTTCCCTATCAATATAATTTCTGGAGCGACCCCATTATCCAAGACTCCTTATAGGATGAGTACACCATAATTGAAGGAGTTGCAAATGAAAATTGAAGAGATTCTAAAGAAGGGGTATGTATGCCCAAGTGTGTCACCTTGGGGTGCCCCAGTATTATTTGTGAAGAAAAAGGATGGAGCCCTGAGGCTTTGCATTGATTTCAGGCCGCTGAATAAGGTGATTGTGAAGAACGAATATCATTTTCCAAGGATAGATGACCTCTTTGATCAATGTAAGGATGCAAAGATATTCTCCAAGATTGACCTCAAATCAAGATATCATCAAGTAATAATTAAAGAGGAAGAAATCAACAATACATCCTTCAGAACAAGGTATGGTCATTATGAGTTCATAGTGGTTCCATTTCGGTTGTCAAATACACCAACTGCCTTCATGTGTTTAATGAATAGTATTTCAAAGAATAATTGGATAAGTTTGTCATTGTATTTTTGGATGACATATTAATTTATTCAAAATTTAAATATGAGCATGAGCACCACTTGAGGATGGTGTTACAATTATTGTGAGAACAACAACTATATGCAAAGTTTAGCAAGTGCTCATTCTACCAGAGGAAGATATATTACCTAGGGAATATTATTTCAGAGGAAGGGATAGAAGTGGACCTGGAGAAGACAATATCCATTGTAGGATGGCCAACACCAAATAATGTCTCAGAGGTTATATCTTTCATGTGACTTGCAAGGTATTATATAAGGTTTATTGAAGTCTTCTCCAAGATTGCACACCCAATCACATCTTTGCAAAAGAAGGGTGTGATGTTTGAATGGACTATTGATTGTGAAAGAAGCTTCCAACACTTGAAGTATTTATTGACAAGTCCTCAAATATTAAGCATTTTTTATCCAAATGAAGACTTCATTGTATCTACATATGCATGTAAATAAGGAATTGGGGGAGTCCTTAGTAATAATGGGCATGCAGAATGTTATGAATCCAAGAAATTAAAGCATCATGAGAGACATTATGCCACTCATGATTTGGAATTAGCATCCATAGTGCATGCCTTGAATATGTGGAGGCACTACCTCATGGGACAAAGATTTGAGTTGAGGAAAGATCATAGTCGTATGAAATATTTATTTGGACAACCAAGTCTAAATTCTACACAAAGCAAGTGGTTAGAATTTCTCAGTAACTATGACTTTGATATAAAAAATATCAAAGGTAAAGAGAATAAGGTGGTTGATGCAATTAGAAGAAGAGTGCATGAGATGCATGCTACAACCATTAGCATGTACAAATCCTATTTGAAAGACATAATTTTAAAAGCTGCAAAATATATCCATGGTACATGGAAATAAAGACAAAATTATAGCAAGGTATTTTGCAGCAGAAAATTGAGGATTTTGAGTTAAAAGAGGATGCAATTATCATGTAAAGAAGAAGCGTTTATGTGCCAAATTCTCAGGAATTGAAAAAACCGATATTAAAATAAATTCATAATGTGCCTTATGTTGGGCACCTTGGTTACCAGAAAACTATTGCATCTATCAAGAGACAATATTATTGGTCGGGTATGAAGAAAGAAGTTGTTGATTTTATTTTCAGGTGTTTGGAATGTCAAAAGGTAAAGGTTGAGCATCGACACACAGCTGGTTTGCTACATCCATTGTTCATTCCTGACTGAAAATGGGAATTTGTAAAAATGGATTTCATCACCAAGCTTCCCAAAGAAACCAAACAACATAATTCCATCATGGTGGTGGTGGATAAGCTTATTAAAGTTTTCTACTTTATTCCAGTAAATCTCACTCACAAGGAAGCCAACATTGTTGATATTTATATGAGAGAAATTTTCAAGCTACATGATGTGCCTAAAAAAATTGTTTATGACAGAGATCCAAAATTTATATAATTTTTTTTGGAAAGGACTATTCAAAGGATTTGGAACAAATTTGAATTTTAGCACAACCTATCATCTAGAGTCAGATGGACAAATAGAGATGG
This sequence comes from Picea sitchensis, assembly GCA_010110895.2. Classification (NCBI taxonomy): domain Eukaryota; kingdom Viridiplantae; phylum Streptophyta; class Pinopsida; order Pinales; family Pinaceae; genus Picea; species Picea sitchensis. Next base: position 104,756 of record SNQJ01S0001832.1, read on the forward strand.
TAAATCAGGTGATAAAAGATATGCTAAGAATGTATGTGATGGAAAAACCATCGAAATGGGAGTATTGTTTTCATTTGGTTGAGTTTGTTTATAAAAATGGGTATCAAGCATTTCTAAAGATTATCCCATTTGAGACACTTAATGGCATAAAGTGAAACACACCTATGAGCTAGGACAACCCAACAAATAGAGAAGTGGTTAGGCCATATTTACTTAGAGAAATGGAAGAGAATATGGTGAAAATAAAACAAAATTTAAAGGTTTCCCAAGATAGGAAGAAAAGTCATGTTGATAAAGGAAAAACTCACAGAGAGTTTAAAGTGGGTGACCATGTTTTCTTAAAAGTAAATTCCAAGAGAAGTTCCCTAAAGTTGGGAAATTGTTCAAAGCTGGCAACATGTTATTGTGGGTTATTTTAAATAATAAAGAGGATTGATCTTGTCACATGCACTCTTTCCTTACCTACATTGATGTGTGCTCATAATATGTTACATGTATCATTTCTTAGAAGGTATGTACTTGATGCTAATCATGTCATTGAATGGAATGTGATTCAGGTGGAACAAGAAGGCGACTTTCAAGTGCAATTGATTTTCATATTGGACCAAAAGATCAAGCAACTCTGAAATCAAGTCATAGGGATAGTAAATGTCCAATGGACCTAGTACGGTCTTGAGGATGCAACTTAGAAGCACAAGGATGTTATGTGGGAAGAATACCCATAAAGTTTTTAAGACTTTTGAAGTTTTGATTGTACATGTGTATATAATTCACTAAGGACAATGCACAAATAAGGGGGAGGGGAATGTAATACCCATAGGATGAACCCTAATTGTAAATATAATTTAATTATACATATAGGATGGTGATACATGATACTTTAG
>SNQJ01S0001832.1:198151-217558 GCA_010110895.2 Picea sitchensis
TTTTGAACACATTTTGACATGATGATCTATTGATTTCCATTTAATAGATACTTAATCATTATGTGTAATTATAGATTTTCCTTTTTTTTCATTTCTAAAAAGGAAAATGAATCTTATTTCACCGTTTATGATTTTTTGAAATGTATTATGTGTGCTAGGTGGGATACTATGGGCATACACCAAAAATTGGAAAAAAGAAAATAATCGTATTTCATCATTTATGATTTTTTTCAAATATATTTTGTGTTTTAAGTAGGATACTATTTTCATAGTTAGAGATCAAAGTTTTGGTATAGAAATTTTTCATTAATCATTAATTATATTTATGAATTTCTTATAGTTCAAGTAAACTTAAATCTTTTTATCAACTAAAAAGTAAAGATTTTTGCTATATTTATATATTTCTGGTTTTGATATAGAAATTTTTCATTAATCATTAGTTATATTTATGAATTTCTTATAATTCAATTAAACTTAAATCTTTTTATCAACTAAAAAGTAAAGATTCTTGCTATATTTATATATCTCTGGTTTTATATATAACATAATGTTGACCATAACTTATTTTTAAGGAAACTTTAATTTATGTTCATACATGTAAGTATTTTCACCAATAAAATCATATATAGAATTTTTTAAATATTTAAAAAAAATATATCATGTTCTTTTATATGTATCATGAGATAAGAGTTAGTCCGTGATATGTATTATGTGTATCATCATAACAAACATTTCTGAATGGTATTAAGTTCAAAATTTATAAAATTAATATGTTTTTATTAGTTAGTTTAGTTTAAAAAAATAATTAAAGTATATATTAAAATGTCAAATTCAATTACTCTAACTCTTTTTTATTTTTCTGAAAAGTATTAAGTTCAATTTTTTTTAAATTAATATGTTTTTATTAGTTAATTTAATTTAAAAAAAAAATTAAAACATATAATCAAATGTCAAATTCAATGACTCTCTTTGATTCATGGTTGTGAAAGTTAACATATAGTTACATATATCATGAGTTAAATCCTCTTAGTATATATTTTCCACCCAAGAGTGTTGGTTGAACATGGACATGTCCATGTTCCATTCAGCAAAGTAGCATCGATCTGTTCCTTGGCTGAAAGTCGTTAATGATTGTTTCAAAATATTTAAACTTCTGATCAGATATCAGTTTTAGCAAAATAGTTCTCAAGTTATTAGGGTTAGGAATCCAAAACGTTTGTATATAAGAATCAAAAATCAAAATTCTTTTCATTGGTTTGTTTTGGCTGAACCTAGTTAACTCTTTGAGTTTTGTTGTGAATTCTACTCTTGCTACTGCTATCTTATATCCTAACTTGCAACAGAACCAAGTAACAAGAACTCAATTACACTTTATTACTAAGTTAGTAGTCATTTTCCAAATTTAACTATGATTATAAAGTAGAACTCGTAATAATCTAGGGGTTAGAGGAAGGTAACAAGATTGACTATAGCGGTTTTATAAAGAAATTTTACATAGCCTCAATATAGCCCACACAACTCACCTCAGTGGTATAGTAGTAGCCATCTATACCACACTCTATGATGTTGCATGCATTCAATCTTCGATACAATCCCACACTTTTTTATACGTCTCCAAATTCGATCCCATGAAGTTACCAAGCCACGACCACAGTGCCCTCTAAATCAACTTCAGTCAGATTATCACCCTCTTCTACACTCAACTCTGCAATTTCCATGATGGCTCACTCAGCCATTTACATAGGCGTTAAAAAATGGAGACACACTGAAATGGAGGAGTTGTTGAACAAGATATGTGACGACATTTCAACCCTTTCTTTACCCCTTGACATTTTGGAGCATTACCTTTAGATTAGCGAACAACTTCACTGCCTTCAAATTTAGATCACCCACACCTTACCTGTAGTAATAATACTTGATGCCCATTTTTTCCACTCAAGCACAGAGACCTCTTATGGTGTCACTGCATCAGTTACAGACGTTGATCTCATAATTCTGTAGATTGTATTTCTGGATAAGCATTTTCGATGATGCCATAATTGTTTCTATAAAAGATTATAACCTCGTGGCTACCTTATACACCCCTCCTCTTCCTCGCTTTGGTATTAGTTTCCAGCACAACACTCCCACCCTTTCCCTTTCAGTATTTGGTAATCTCAAGCATATTTCAACTACCCAATTCTCACATTACCTGTACGTGATCTTGTTCTTCCTACAACAACAAACCCTAACCAAGGTTAGGACCACACTGTCGGATATAATGCAATTTTGATCATTGAAACAAGGGTATATACTACATCTGTTGCATTTGCAACCACACCATGCCAATGCCCATGATGAATTTTTAAGCATGATAACTCTCGAACCAAGGATGCTTCACCGCTAAATGCAGATCCCGACTTAGATTCTCACGTCTCGTTCCTGGCATATGCACTAGTAAACCGGCTCTCTTAGTAGTCATCATGACCTCTAGCTCCAACTCGTTTGTCTATCCCACGAAGCTCTCGTTTGTAATGGTTGGTACAAGTGGGTGTGATTGTGGTAACTGTTCGACGGAGAATCACAGGTCTTTGAGATCATGGCGTCCTAACGAGTTGCTAGCCCTATGGGGATGTTTGCTATGTGTGTGGTTGCTTATGGAACAAATCGTTAAAGAATCTTACCGGTTATGATCGTCATCGTACCAAACAGTGTTTCTGAAAGGAGGACCATCGAATGCAACCAATTATCATAGAGCGAATTGATCTTGGAGTGGTTTCAATGCAAAAGTGATCTGGTACTCTTGAGCAAGCTACTATTTAAGGTATACAGAAAAAAGATTATGGGTTAACAATTTATATAAATGCGATTATATATATATATATATATATATATATATATATGTGTGTGTTTATTTATATCAGTAACAATCAATTTATATAAATCTGATATTATATATGTGTGTTTTTATTTATATTATTAACAATTATTTTATACAAGTGGGTTGATATTAGTCAATAAACAATCATTAATGTATTAATACATAATTAATGTACTAATTAATTATGGTATGAATGTAATATATAAATATAATCTATTAAAAATACAATAATAATAATCTATTTTTAAGTTCAGGCCAGGACATTTTGAACTTGTGACTTTTTAAGAGAAAATACTTGTTTTTAATCATTAGACCCACTTAGGGTTAATGTATATAAATTAATGATTTATTAATGTATTAACTTAATATATAAAAATAATGTATAAATTAAAGTATTAATTTACATTAATATATATAACATATTAATTGATTGATGTATTACACCATAAATTATTACATTACTTTATTGTGTAAATTAAATTACTAATACATTAATGTATAATGTAACATATTAAATTATTAATATAATAATAATAATCTATTAATGTATAAAAATATGCATTGACTAATTAATTAATACATTAATAATCTAATATAACATTATTGATACATTAATGATGTAATGATACATTAATGTATTAATGATTCAATTTAAATATTAATGCAATATTAATTAATACAATGCTAAATTATTAATATAGTAATAAAGTAATACCTTAATACATTTATTAAAAATGAATGTGGTTGACTATTATCTAATGTATTAATTAAATAATTAATTAATACATTAATACATTTTTAATAAATACATTAATAAAGTCTTAATACATTAAGGCATTAATAAAGTATTAATAAAATAATAATATTTTAATAAAACATTAATAAATAGCAATAAGTTTACTAATAAAATATTATTAATATTAATAAGTTAATAAATACATTATTAAATTATTAATAATTTAAAGATACATTATTAAAATATTAAAATAGTAATACATTAATAACACATTATTAAAATATTAATATATGTATTGAAAATGACTAATATATTAATATTGTTAATCATGATCATGATTATGAATAATATAAATACATTAATGCATATTATAATGTATTAATTTAATTAATTAATATATCACTGCTTTTCTTCGTGAGGGGTTTAGAAGTTATTTGCCATAGAGTTGGTGTCATTTTGTCATTGACTTTTCGAACCCGAATCTAGATTCATCATCAAGACTAATCGTCAATTTAAAAGCTTGTTGATCTTAATCCATTAATAGTATAGATGCAGGACAATATAAGATGACCAAATTAAAAACAAATCAATTAATAATAATAATATATCATAACTAATCCTTAGTGTTGATATATATATATATATATATCAAGGGTTAGAAATTTTTAATGTGCTACTAAGTAGTATGGGTTAATTTATGGTTTAGGTATTAAGTGATTAGGATGTATTGAGTATTAATATATAAAGTGTCATATGATTAGGGTATATATAGCTTAATTAGTCATATATATAGTAATAAGTTTCTATAATTAGAATTTTGTAGTAGGTAGTACAAGGTTAGTTAGACCTCTAAACCTAGGAACCAAGTCAAAAGTAGAACATAAACAAGCAAGGAAATGGAGAAGGAAGGTGTCATACATGATTTGATCTCTGAGGGTCCCTAAGTTAAATGAGCAAGGTTTCAAATTGATGATTAGTCCTAATGATGAATCCAAATTCAAATTAGAAACTTCAATGACAAAATGACAAATTAATATGTTATTACATTTTTAATAAATACATTACTAAAATCTTAATAGATTAAAACATTAATAAAGAATTAATATTCTTATATAATAATACATTAATAAAATAGTAATACGTTACTAAAGTATTAATACATTATCACATTAATGTAATGTATAATTTAAACTATTAAATTACATTAATGTATAATGTAGTATTAATTAATTAATTAACACATTTATACAATATTAATTAATACATTGTAAAGTATTAATACACTAATAATGTAATACATTAACAATACATTATTATAGTAATTACAAAAAAATACATTTATACATATAATACAATAGATGCATTAATAAATACATTACTAAAATATTAATACAAATTAATAAAATACTAATACACTCATAAAGTAATACATTAATAAAGTAGTAATATATTGACATTTATGAGGTTAGTAATATATTATTAAAATATTAATACATAAATAATAAATTATTACGTTAATGTAATGTAAAAAGTATAGTATTAATACATTAATGAGTAAGGTAACACATTAAATTATTAATACATTAATAATACATTATTTAAGTACTAATATTTTAATAAATACATTATTAAAGTAGTAATACATTAATGATACATTATTAAAGTATTAATACAATAATATATTAATTGAGGATGATCATGGTTAACTTTGGTAGACCTTGGTCGACTTTGTGAAGGAAATGTTGACTATGGTTGATCATGGTTGCCTTCACCGTGGTTGACCGGGGTTTATTATGGTTGACCATGCCCATGGCTGAAATCAGGTTTTGTTTGTCACATTGTGACATCAAATTTTTTTGTCACATGACATCGTAAGGTTATGGTCATCAAATTGTGATGAAGGTTTTTTTTTTGTCACATTATGGTGTTGGAATAGGTTTTTCACAATCCAACAATGGGTAATGTTTGTCACATTGCAATGTCGGGAAAAGTTTGTCTCATTGCAATGTTGGTTTATGTATGTCACATTACCACATTGGGTTGAGTACATCACATTGCGACAATGGTTTGTGTTCATTCCATTCTGATGTTTGGAAATGTCTGTGACAATGCGACAATAGGATATGTGCATTGCATTGCAACGCAAGGATATGTTCGTCACATTTCCACGATAGGGATATGTTCGATACATTGCAACGATCGATTATGTTCATTAGATTGCAACAAAAGGGCTATGGTCATCACATTGCGACATTAGGAAATGTTCAACACATTGCGACAATAGGGCCCTATTCATAACATTGGTTTATCTTTGTCACATTGGGTTATGTTTGTCACATTGCGGCAATAGTGTTATGTTTGTAACATTGCAAAGTTACTATGTTTGTCAAAATGTGATGCTACTATGATCATCACATTGCGATGATATGGCTATGCTCATCACAAAGGAGGAAACAATGCTCATCACATTGCGATGACGAGGATATATTCATCACATTGCGATAATAATAAATGTCCATCACATTGTGACGACGGGGCTATGTTTTTCACATTGCGATGATAGGGATATATTTGTAGCATAACAATGTTATTGTGTTTGGCTATATCTGATGCTACTATGATCGTCACATTGAGATATTATGGCTATGTTCACAACATCGCGATATGGAGCTATGTTCAGCACATTGCGATGACAAGGCTATATTCATCATATTGTGACAATAATAAATGTTCATCACATTGCGACGACATGGCTACATTTGTCACATTGCAACAATAGAGCTATATTTGTAACATTGTGACGCTACTATGTTTGTCACAAATGAGGAGGTAATGTTCATCACATTGTGATGACGAGGATATATTTATCACATTGTGACAATAATAAATTCTCTTCACATTGCGACGACGGGTCAATGTTTGTCACATTGCGATGGAAGGGCTATATTCGTAACATTGTGACATTACTATGTTTGTCAAAATGTGACACTACTATGATCTTCACATTGCAACAATATGGCTATGTTCGTCACATTGCGACAGTATGGCTATGTTCATCACATTTTGACGACAGGCCTATGTTCATCACAAACAAGTAGGCAATGTTTATCACATTGCAATGACGAGGTTATATTCGTTACATTATGAAAATAATAAATGTTTGTCACATTGCGACGGTGGGGCTACATTTGTCACATTGAGATGTTACTATGTTTTTCAAAATGTGACACTACAATGTTTGTCACATTGCGACAATATGGATACGTTCGTCACATTGTGAAAATATGGCTATGTTCATCACATTGCGACAACGGTGCTATGTTGATCACAAACGAGGAGGAAATTATTATCACATTCCAATGATGAGGCTATATTCGTCACATTGTGACAATATGGCTATGTTCATAGCATTGCAATGTTACTATGTTTTTCAAAATGTGACACTACAATGTTCGTCACATTGCAAGAATATGGCTATGTTGGTCACATTGCGATGACATGACTATGTTCATCACATTGGGACAAGAGGGTTGTGTTCTTCACATTGAAAAATTATTATGTTCATCACAAATGAGGAGGAAATGTTTATCACATTACAATGACGAGGCTATATTCATCACATTGGAACAATAATAAATGTTCATCACATTGCGACAATAATAAGTGTTCATCACATTGTGACGCTAGGTCTATGTTTGTCACATTGCAACAATATGACTATGTTTGTAACATTGCGATGTTACTATGTTTTTCAAAATGTGACACTACAATGTTCGCCACATTGCGACAATATGGCTATGTTCGTCACATTGAGATGATGAGGCTATGTTCATCACATTGCAACAATAGGGATGTGTTATTCACATTACAACATTTATGTTCCTCATGTTGTAACATTTGATTTTTTTTGTTAAATTGCAACGCTGGGTTATGTTTTCACACGACAAGGTTTCTTTATGTTTGACACATTACAAAAAGAAAGTTTTTGCCATGTTTTAAAAAAATCTAACAAAGTGTTTCCTCTGTCACAAAGATAGGAAATTTGAACTGATGTCATATATTACATAAAAGGAAACTTCGAATCATGCTTGTTCTAAGGACATTGATAACAAATCATCTTTAAATTTATAGATGATGGTTTTTACTTGATCTAAATAAATTGATTGCAAATCATATTGAGGTTTCTAGATGATGAATTATACTTGTTCTAAGGAAATTTATAGTAAATCTACTTGATTTTTACTAGTTCTAAGGTCATTGATAACAAATCATTTAATAATTTATACTTGTTATAATAACATTGATAGAATCTAAACCAAATTTCTTGTAGGAAGTGCTAACTTGTTGGAAGTGAGACGGAATGAGACGGAATATCAATGCGGCTAGGGCCTAAACCCTAGCTGCCTCCACTCTGGGTTTTCGATTGCAGGGGTGCGGATCTTCGTCTGTAGCAGCCGCTCAGGGTTCCCCGCATACAGTGCCACGGATCGGCGTTTTCAGAGCGTCCCTCCTGTGTTTCGCTTGAGTTTTGCCTGCGTTTTAGAGCAGTGGTCTTGGCTTCCCTCTGCGACTTGCTCCATCTTCCTGTTTGCTGGTGGTCGACGCCCTGCTACGATGGCCCCAGATCCGATTGCCGAGAGAGAAAAAGATCCTCTGGAAGCATTCAAAGTGTTAGTCCACTCGGCAGGACCCAAATCCAAGCCTTCCCTCTCGTCTAAGTTTGTTAAGAAGATGGAGGAGATCCCTTCTCTGGAGCTATCTCCAGAGGGACCTTGCAATATTGCCCTCCTTCTAGCAGAAAAGGCCCTCATCGGAAAGTTTACGGGGTTATGGCCTAGCCCCAAAACGGTCGAGGCATGGATGGATGACCTTTGGAAGTCGCTGATACAAGGAAACATTTCTCTGTGCGCAGTAGGCAGGGGTTTTTTTGTCTTCAGTTTCACGAGGAAAGAGGACTGTGATCTAGTTTTCAGATCTGGACCCTATTTCATGGGGTCGAGAGGAATGTTCTTATCCCCCTGGACTCTTGACTTCAATCCCGAAGCCGAGATCACCGCAGCCCCTGTTTGGGTTAGGCTGCCTCACCTTCCCTTGCATCTCTAGGGGAAAAAATCTCTGGAGGACATTGGAAATAAGCTTGGGCGTTTCCTGGACAGTGCGGAGCCGAAAGGGGACCAGTTTACCTGCACTCGCATTTGTGTTGAGGTTAACCTCGAGAAAGGTCTTTCGGAAGCCATTAAGCTATCCCTGGGGGAATGGTGCCATATCCAAGATCTGGACTACGTGCAGATTCCATTTAAGTGCCTTCGGTGACATGCTTACGGTCACTTCGCAAAAAGCTGCCCCAAAGCCTCCGAGGAGCCGGGACCAGTCAAAGAGATGATTTTCAACCCGTATCTAACCGACGAAGGCAGTCAAGGCGAAAGGATCCACTAGCCCAGGCCCCGAAGGCCACTCATTCAGCAGAGGCAACTCTAGGAAATAAAAACAACTTTGATGCGTTGAAGGAAGATGAAGCCCTAGATCCAGAAGCAACAACAGTTAAGGAAGATCCCCCGGCAGCCGAAAGCCTCTCGGATTCCACCCCCCCAAATTCAGTAGCAGCGAGAGAAATTCGGGCTTAAGATCTGGAACCCTCTGCCCATGCAGGTCTGGTTACAGTCCCCTCTAGCGGCTCTGGGGGAACTTCTGAACCTGAAGACAATTCAGTTCCGTCTCCACCCCTTACCCGAGGGAGAAGGACCAACAAAGCGCGTAGAGAAAAGGAGGCGACCTCCAACATTTCTTTAGGTTCTCAGAAAAAGATGGATCCCTACATTAAGGGGAAAATTTCATCCCCCTCGGTTTAATGCTTTGCTTCTGTCTTCTACTATGCTCACAGTTTGTTAGAATTTACTCATGTATGCATTCTTTGTCATTTTCTCGAATTAGCTCAAGGATCAGATGGGATTGGTCTCCCAAGACATTCACAAGAAGGTTGGCAGCACTGTTAGAGGTCACTAACCTTCTTCAGATTTGTAACTTTCTGATTCTGGCTTGCTAGAATGCCTCTTAATGCAACATAATTGTTTTTGTCAAAAAAAAACATTGATAGAATCTAAAACTTTGCATATGATGATTTATACTATTCTAAGGACATTAATAACAAATCTACTTGATTTATATGTTATAGACAATGATTTATGTTTTTTTTAAGAAAACTTAAAGGAAATCAAGATGTTTTGTACTTTAGAGATGAAGATTTATACTCATTCTAAGGACATTGAAATAAAATAAAATTGAAATTGGATAATGATTTATTATTTTTATAAGGACATTTCAGTAGACCAAACATGGATCATAGAGTGTATATATTGCACCATGATACAAACTATAACCATTATACATCCATATATAATTTTTATATATTTTTCATCCACCCATAAAAAAAATTCATTAAAACCCATATATATATATATATATATAATAAATCCCACACAATAGTTAAACCATATTCTCAAATCATTAAAATTAACATATCTTTTTTTTGTGTGTAAGTTAGAGATATATATTAAAACCTTCTAGAGTCCAAAAATTGTAGATGGTGAGATAAACAGTGTGACCGTGGAAACATTTCCCATATGGGGAACCAATGCTGCCACATGTCCATCCAGTTCATAGATGTCCAAACAATTCACAATTATAGTAACAGGAGAAAAAAAAAATTCTTGTGACAAATTATTGTGCTAAGCCTAGAAACTAGGGTGCCTCGCAGGGCTAGAGCCTAGAAAAATAAACCGTCTAAAGACATAAAAAATACAGGAAAACCTATGAATGTCGATTTCATCCTGAGCTTGGGCCTCGCGTCCGTTCCTTGTGGATTTTTTGCAATTTCCTTGGTAGGAGTTCTATGTCCGGAGTAGTGTGTAGGAGAGTGCAAAGAAGAGTCTCCAAGCACTCCTCGCGGTGCTCCCGACGATCATCCCTGTTCAACAACTCTTTCATGTCGTGCTTGATTTCAAATACCAAATTCTGGGTGATGTCCAAAGAATTATGCAGATTCGTGAACTCGTCGCACCGAGCACAAGAGGGCGGGGGAGGAGGAGGAGGTGACAAAGGTGGTGGAGCATCAAAAGAAGAGCGTGGGGAGGTGAAAAAAGGGAGAGGGGAGGTGAAAGAAGGGAGAGGGGAGGGGGAAGAAGTGAGGGGGGAGATCGGGCTAGGGAGAGAGGATGGAGAGGGTAGGCGAGAGGGAGGCTAGTGTATAGGTGGTGGTTCTGGGCTGAGCTTAGGAGCGAAGCCAAGGGAATTTCCCGTACTGTCAAACCATTCCACCCTGCATGCCCATGAGGAGGACAAGGGAGGGAGATCCGTAGTGGAGGCACGGTCTCGAGTCTAAGGCAAGTTATGAGAAGCTTGTTGACCACTCCCTCACGAGCCTCGCCCCTGCATGTTATACCACGTCGCCCCACGCTTAGATTTTTCTCTCTTCCTTGGCATCAGGAAGAAAACCATGAGAGGAGGGATGAACACGAACCAAAGGTGGATAAAGCATGAGTTGAGACTGCAAGGAGAAAAGGCTGGGGTGTGAAAATGAGCAGAAGAAGCCATAGGTGTGGTTTAAAAACCATGGAGCTGGAACTTGCGATGGGATTGGTTGGAAGGCCAACCCATCACATTAACTTCATCATCATCCTCAAGAGCCACTGCCATAACTAGAGTTGTGTGAGGGTGGTAATGGGGGTATGCAACTCTAAAAATTGAATGCATAGAGTTAAATGATGGCGTTGGAGGGTGGGAGTGTAGTGTGCGGTGGCAATGTGCTGAGAGGATTGAGGCCAGGTGTCCTGCCACCTGTCGGAGGGCGCGATGTGCTTAGTGTCACCCCATCCAAGGAAATTAACATATCTTATAACTGTAACCCTAATAATCATTAATACATGATTCTTACATGGTTAATTATTAATATTAGTTTGTAATTATTATATAAAGGATATGTATGTATAATATACATACACACCAATACATACCCTTAAAGTACCCTTGTAAAATATAGGTAAATATTTATATGAATAATAACTAAAAATTATTAATGTATTATGTATAAAAACAATAAAATATTAATAATAATTTTAATCATTATAATCATTACTAATAATAACCAATTAATAAAATATGGTTAATACTTTATTATTTATAAAATGTTAATAGTAATAAAAATGATGTAAAATACTATATAAATTTAGGAAAGTATTATTATTATGTATCAATTAATTTATTAATAAAATATCATTAATAATATTAATAATTAACTCATATTGATAACTAATATTCTTGTATATTAATCATAAGTATATTAATTAACCTTAACTTTAATAATCCTAACTCAAACACTAATATCCCTAACCCTAATAACCATTTACTAGCCTTAATACATTATTAAGGCATTTTGTTATTGATACATTTTGTTGACTAAAAATATCCCTCATTTAAGGAGATGAAACGTCATACTAAAGTATAGGGTTAAGAAGTATAGGACGATTGCTTCTATTCCGAAGAATGTCTCTAAACATGTGTGCATCAAATTCATGAATTTTGGATATTGGAACGAATTAAAGGAGTAATATTTATATAAAAATAAATTTAGTAAACCATTTATAAACTTATTTTAAAATCCCTCTCTTGAAACTTTTCAATCCTCCTCAAGTTTCGATTACCTTCAAGTTCCAATTCAATGGAGCAATCAGAAATTTCAATTTCTATGGATTTAACAATTTAGACCAATTTAATGAATTACTCAAATTCAGTGAAGACGAGTTTAATTTTTTTGAACTCTTCAAACAACGGATTTTACATAAATTCCCTTATCAAATTCGTTGAAGGACGAGACGTAATTGTCCTTTGAGATGAACCCATCATGGCTTTATTATATTAACTTTCAGCAATTATTACTTCTACCTTACATAAACCAAACTAAAATTTTATAAGTTAATATTTATTTTTTTTAAATTCAACAATTTAAAAATGAACAAAATAATTATTTTTGGGTTAATATTTTTTTTTAATTCAACAATTTAAAATTGAATAAAAAAATCTACAATCTCATTATATGGAGCAATAAAAAATTACAATTTGGATCGATTTAACAATTTTAACCAATTTAATGAATTACTGAATTAAAAATAAATAAAAATTTACCCAATCAACCTCAAATTCTTAAAGACTAGTTTAAAATTGTTCAGAACTTATAATGGTAACCTTAATAACCAACTCACCTACACAATCCCCTCCCACTAATTGTAATTTTTACTATTATTTATATTAAAAACACATGGAGACCTCGTAAGAATTTTTACTATTATTCATATTAAAAACACATGGAGACCTGGTAAGAATTTTTACTGTTATTCATATTAAAAACACATGGAGACCTCATAAGAAAATGACTGTTACTTATAAAAAAAAAAATGAAATCACAGTAAAACATCTAAATTTAAATACAATAAAACGCATGTAAACCATCATTATTTTTTTTGGCATCTAAGCCATCAAAATCACCCGGGGATCGCACCCGGCCTGAGCCACACCAACCCTTAACATGGTTGGATTTTTTGTCCCCGCACGTTTAGAACCGGTGACTTTAACATCACGGAGTGGCTTAACAACACACTCCGTCACCGACTGTCCTACACCTCGGGGACTCTTAAAATGTAAACCATCATTATTATACTAATCACCTTAATCATATTTTTTTAATGAAAAACATACATCTTTTGATTTTTTGTCACGAACGAAAAATATTCATAGCATATGAATCATGTCCATTAAAATTTTATCTATGATTAAAAGTCCATTAAATAGATTTACGCCTATGAATATAATTAAAAAAAAATTGTGAATATATATTGTTACATACCTAACATGTTTCACCTTCCTACACTGTAAAAAAATTACTCTTAAGGAGATCACTAAGTTTGACATGAACGTTCTTGTTCCCTGAATTGAAGTTCATTGATGAGAAAGGACATACAACACAAAATCTGATTATTTTGAACCTAACCTATATAAACTCCAAACTATATGCCTTGGTGGTGTGTGAGTTTTATTAACACTCGGATCATATTCTTCCCATAATGTTAAATAGGTGTTGATATTGACAAAGGGATTTGTACAAAGCCCCCGAAACAATATATTAAGATTAAATCTCTAGTTTTGGACACAAACCTATGAATTAGGTTTTGAGTTACATTTTGTTTTTTAATTTGGTTCCCATACCTTCTTACGAGGCATAAACACCACCCTTAAGTCACTTACTATGGTTCAACGTCATATTAAACCTCGCAATCCAATCACTACCCTTAAGTCACATGTTATGGTTCAAGGTCATATTAAACCTCGCGATTATGGATGGGCGACTAAATCACAAATTCATATTAAACCTCGCTATTATGGATGGCGACCAAATCACTAATTTTCAACTCCAAACTCTAACATAAGCCCAAAAAAACCCAATTGTATTATACCCTAACTTGCAAATTGGAACCTTAATCCTTATATAGGGCACAAATTACACCCATCATCCATTTAAGATGGTTGAGGGTCATGTGCACTTCTTTTAATCCATAGAATAGAATCATGTATCAAGAATTACATCTTGTGTTTTCAATTATATATCATGGGTAAATTCATTGTGAGAACTATCCTTGTGACACCTTATCCATGAAACTAGGTCCATATTGCTATTGCTAAACCAATATTTTATACTTATGGATTGTATTGATATTATCTGGTTCTCTTTTGGAAATGGTCTTCATTATATCACATGCCCATTATATTAGAGGTATTCCTTCATTAGATGATGAAAGTTTGTTGAATCTAATTTACGGTAAATGATAACAACAAACAATTATTATGGTGTATCAATATAAATTCAATAGTGATACTCTTGTAATTTGGAAATACAATAAAAATCAATGATGTGGTTGGTTGATACCAAACAAACTGGAGCAAATACTAACCATAGATAGGGTATTGATTTATTCTACTTTCATATTTAATTTGGGCTTGAAGAAAAACACACATGCATTAAATTTTTTTCATATCCACAATTATAAAGTGAGTAGTATTAAATTCTTTTACTTAATAATATTTAGGGTAGTTTAGTCTTTGCTTTATAGTGATATTTTAAATAAATATAATGAAAATATTTGTAATAAATTATGTATTTGTAATAATGGAATAAAAATATTTACATTTTAATTTAAATCTCTCTATTTAGGAAACTGGTTCCCAAGCTTCCATTTTCTTGATCTTGAAGCTCCCAAGTTCTCAAAATAGTTTAGAGCCAATTGGGGATGTTCCCTACTAGTTCCCAAGCTCCCAGAATCTCGGGAACGAGTTTCAGAGATGTTGAAAATGTTGGGAGTGGTTCACGTGCAACTATGGTTATAAGTACTACATTAATTTGTTATATTTCTTCTTTTCCCAATTTAAAAATTATATTGGTTATTTATTTATTATATATAGAAAAAGAGTCATACATCCAATAGAGGACACCATATCTCCAACTAAGAATTGTTATCGAAGTTTTACACCTCAAAGTGTTTCCATCCTCCACAAAGCATAAAAAGATACTATATGACCTAACAATTTATAACTACCCATAATAATTATCTTTGAAAGACACATAAACATAGGCATATTTAAACAAATAATGTTGTGCTTGGAAGAGATGTTGTTTCGTTTGTAGTCACCTCCAACACCAACTCATGGCACCTTCTCCTTTCTTCTCTTATCCTTTAGCACTCATCTCTTTACTCATAGTGACTTTGACCCTGAAGACGACCCCCAAAACTGCACTGCATACAACTTCAAATTTCCATTCAATAATCCTTAGTGTATGAAGGATTTTTTGTTGGTCCTCGTTAGCCTTCTCCAACGCTTGAACCACTAGGGTTTTCCTTAGACTTCCAAAATTTCGAGGTGAATTTGGCATCCCTATCAGATATAATTTCCTTGGGAATCTCATGCAATCTGAATATTTCTTTCATGACGATGTTGGCAATGTCTATCGCCTTGCAAGTGGATTTTACTAAAATGAAGTGGGCAACCTTGCTCAATTTTTCCACAACTACCATGACGACATCATTTTGTTTGGTCGTTTAGTGATGAAGTCAATGTAAATGATTTCCCATTTCCATTCTGGAATAAGCATGGGTTGCAATAGCCCCGATGGGTGTTGATGTTCTACCTTCACCTGATGGTACTCTATACATTTATACATATAATCAACTTTGTCCTTTTTCATTCTTGGCCAATGAAATAGTTTCCTAAGTGTTGTAATCATCTTCTGATAACCGGGGTGACCAACATATGGTATTTTATGAATCTCCTATAATATCCTACTAAACCCATGAAAGATCTAATGTCAATGATATCCCTCGGTGTGGGCCAATCTATAATGGATTTGATCTTATCAGGGTCAACTTCTACTCCGTTATCAGAGATAACATGGCCTAAATAATCAATTTTCCTTTGGAAGAAGTCACACTTACTAAGTTTAGCATAGAGCTTGTGCTATCTTAGTACTTTACTAACTTTAGGTGTTCGTCATGCTCTTCCTTACTCCTTGAGTAAACTAGGATGTCATCAATAAAAATTAATACAAATTTGTAATATACTAGATATAAAATGTATGCATAACAGAAATAAAATGCTAGTAATGGGAGAATAACAACAATATAACGAGAACATTCACCACAATAACACTGAAATGATATAAGAATAACAACATAAATAACACTTTGAATATGAAAGCAATGTTCACGGGCCTCTTCGAGGGTGCAACCTCCAGTTGAGAAGAGCTCTATTACAATAATATCCAAGCTAGGGTTCTCATACCCTTGACTCATATTTATACTAAAAAGAAGCATCTAGAGGAAGATCCTTCTAGAAGTAGAATATTCTATTAGGTCTTCTTATATCCGGCTTATTCTATTTTATTGAAAGGCCTTATTAATATTGACCTTTATTACATCCGAATATATTGTTCTACCTATGTGCGGGTTAGGACCCTAACATGTCTGCCTCCTTAAAAACAACCTTGTCCTCAAGGCTTGAGATGAGGAAATTGCTACAAAATGGTAGTTGGTTCCCAAGTGGCATATGTTGGAGTTGTATCTTTCCACTGGACTAGCACTTCCTTGATGGTTCTCTGATGTAGGTGACGTTGACGCTGGTCCAAAACTGCTTCTGGTTGTATCCAAATGGATCCTTCTTCAGCTAACTCTAGAAGGTTGGTTTGAATTTGGCACTTAGCTCCAATCACCTTCTTTAAGCATGAAACATGAAAAACAGGATGTAGCTTCGAATCGCTAGGCAAAGCTAACTGATAGGCGACTTGTCCCACATGCTTAAGCATGGTATAAGGACCATAAAATTTGGGTGCTAGCTTCTGACAATGCTCGGCCTTGAGGGAAGTTTTCTTGTAAGGTTGCAGTCGAAGAATCACCTGATATCCTTCTGCAAATTGACGTTCAGAGTGACCTTGATCTACTTGTTGCTTCATGCGATTCTGTGCCATGACCAAATTCTCTTTGAGGGTATGGAGAATGGCCTCTCGAGATGTAAGTGTTAGGTCAACCGCCTGAACCTTCGAGGCACTCGGTAAGTATGAGAGAACTGAAGGTGGCTTTTGTCCATATACCACTTCAAAAGGATTCATGCGTGTAGTTGTATGGTATGAAGTGTTGTACCACCATTCAACTACGGGTAACCATTGAGCCCATTGATTTTTCTTTTCTGAGGCAAAACACCTCAAATATGTTTCCAAACACTTGTTGACAGCTTCTGTTTAGCCATCAGTCTGGGGATGATAAGTTGTGCTAAGATGAAATTTTGTGCCTTGTATCTTGAACAGTTCTTCCCAAAAATTTCTTGTGAAAGTTGGGTCACGATAAAAAACAATAGAGTGTGGCATGCCATGAAGCTTGAATACCTGATCCATGAAGATTTGAGCCATCGTGGGTGTTGTAAACGGGTGTTGAAGGGCGCAGAAATGAGCGTACTTGGAAAGGCGTTCAACAACCACCATGATGACAGATTTATTTCCCGATTTAGGTAAGTCGGTAATAAAATCCATAGAGATATCCTTCCAAATAGCATGTGGAATCGACAGCGGTTGTAGTGTGCCTGATGATTTGACTGTTTCTCCCTTGTTGCGTTGACACATGTCACATTTAGCTACAAAATTACGAATTTCCTATTTCATACCATCCCATAAAAAGGAACGTTTGACCCTGTCATAGGTTTTGGTGAACCTGGAGTGCCCTGTTGTGGGTGTAGCATGAAGCTCAAAAAGTACCGTGGATTTAAGCTTTGATTTTTTACTTAAATACAAAGGGCCTTTGTATCGAAGTTCCTCATGGAGCCAAGAGTACCTTGGGGAAGCTGGAGCATTGGATTGAAATTGTTGGATGAACTGCAAACTTTTGGGGTCTTGTAGCCATTCCTGGCGAACGGCTTGGAGCCAATCTAGTACAATGAATGAAAGAGAAAAATGGGATCCTTCATCTTCATATTTTCGGGAAAGTGCATCCGCAACCACATTGTCTTTTCCTTTTTTATAAATGATCTCATAATCATATCCAAAGAGTTTAGTCACCCATTTTTGTTGTTCTAGGGAGAAAATGCGTTGTTCTAGAAAATACTTGAGGCTTTGATGGTCTGTCTTAATTTGGAACCGTTTCCCCAATAGATAAGGACGTCACAGATCCACGGCATGTAGAATAGCCAACATTTCCTTTTCATAAATGGATTTGCCTAGATTTCTTTCAGATATTTGCTTGTTGGTAAAGGCCAAAGGTCGACCCTCTTGCATAAGGGCAACACCAATTCCTTTCCCTGAGGCATCACATTCCAACACAAAGGTCTTTGTGAAATTGGGAAGGGATAGGACTGGAGTGGTGCACATGGCCATCTTCAAGGTTTGAAAAGCTTGAGTAGCGGCTGGAGTCCAAGTGAAAGAGTTCTTTTTTAGGAGAGCAGTGAGAGGTGCTGCAATCTTCCCATAATTCTTGACAAATTTGCGATAATACCCTGTTAAGCCTAAAAATCCACGCAAGCTCTTAAGAGTCTTTGGGTGAGGCCAGTCTTGCATAGCTTCAATCTTTTTAGGATCAACCCTGACGCCATCTTTGCCAACCAGATGACCCAAGTATTCTACTTTTGAGGCGCTAAAAGAACATTTAGACTGTTTCAGGAAAAGTTGGTGCTGAGAGAGTAGATGGAGAACTCGATCCACATGAGCAAGATGGTATGTACAGGTTTTGCTATAGATGAGGATATCATCAAAGAAAACTAAGACAAAATGGTAGAGAAAAGTATGGAAGACATGATTCATGAGGATTTGGAAGGTGGAGGGGGCATTACACAAGCCAAAGGGAATGCCCAAAAACTCATAGTGGCCCTCATGAGTTCTAAAGGCAGTCTTGGGAATATCTGCCTCTTTCATACGTATCTAGTGGTAGCCCGAACAAAGATCCAGTTTAGTGAAGAATTGGGCGCCACTCAATTCATCCAGGAGGTCATCAATGACAGGAATGGGGAATTTGTCTTTAATGGTAATTTTGATGAGGGCACGGAAGTCAAGACACATTTGCCAAGAACCTTATTTATTCAGGACCATGACCACATGAGACGAATAGGGACTCGTACTAGGGCAGATAATGCCTGCATTAAGGATTTCTTGGACCATTTTCTCAATTTCATTTTTTTGGGAAAAGGGGTGACGATACGGATGGATATTGGGAGGAAGGCTTCCTGGTACAAGGGG
>SNQJ01S0001832.1:225038-248902 GCA_010110895.2 Picea sitchensis
GTGTGTGTGTGTGTGTGTGTGTGTGTGTGTATGCATGTATGTATGTATGTATGTATACATGCATGGGAGTACTTGTATATGCCATAGGATTTCAACGATACACACAATGAGTAGGGTCATCTCTCCCCTCAAGTTAGTACATACACATTGAATTATACATGTGTATAAAAATGATAGATATTTGTATGCTTTCCTATATACCAGAGACACATATTTACTCACAGGCATACACTTGTAAATAAATCCGAGAAGACATGAATTACTCACAAGTAAGAATGTAAAACTCTTCACAAAATTACACATTTTGCACAATTAATGGTATCTCCAAAATATACAATTTGATTTATAGACCAAATGGTTACATCTAAATATTATATTGTTCATTTATCCATACAAATATTCATATTATTACAGAGAGGTAGACGAGAAACTTATCTATATAAAATTGAGATATGTTGAGTAATATTGTACAAAGAACCTCTCTCCACCCAACCATAGGCAAGTTTGCATTAAACTCCCCTACAACCAGCTAGCCCCTATCCAGGATACAATGTCATGAGAGGAGTTTTGCAAGATTTTTTTTCGGTGTCCCCTTCCTCCCTTTCCCTCCCCTTTGTATGCTTGTTTTCTTCCCTTAGGACCTTGCGGAACGTGCTAGAACTTCCTAAAGGTACTTTCCCATCCGTTCTTAACTCCTTCAAGAACTATTCCAATTAGTATCCTCACAGTGAGTTTCTAGGGTTGAGGATAGTTCAAATCCACATCATTTGTAATTAAGAAGGGTATTGCATCATAGATTCATTCAAAATAGTGATGGCCTCCCTCTCACCCACTCCTCTCATGACATCGTAACCTATGAAGGAAATTCCTTCAATAGTAACTCAACATTATCTTATTTTTATTAAAACCGAACATATTTATATATATAGAGAGAGAGAAACATTACAAAATATATCAAGGTCCATTGTTTATCCTTTTAATTAATCCTTCGGGGTTTCGTTCTTGTTGTAACTAATAGTTAACCATCGAGTAGTTTAACTTTCAATTAGTTACAATCTACCACCATCCCTTCAGGGTTTCTGTATTCATTTGGATTTATGAGCGAAAGGAAAGGAATAGCAACCCGAATATAATAATAGAGAGATACGGAGAAAAAAAACATATCCAGTGAACAATAACTTCTATTGAATAAATAAAATAGGATGAAACTGTAAAACTACAGAACTGAAAATAACTTGCTTGAATGGTTGTAGCTAGATCTTAGAAGATATGTGGTTGCTACATGCATATGTATAAGCAGAATGATTACAATGAGGCTCCAGAGGCCTTTTAAAATTACTCATGAATGAAAAAACCCAAGACATCCGAAAACCTAACTCTAGGAGATGAAACACCAAAATTTATGTGGGCCCCAATGGGTAAGTTGGTACTTGAACATCCTGGGGTCGTAACTTTTGTATACGACCTTCGTTTTAGGTTCGTGATAGCCCATTGGAAAGGTATTTTCAAGAAATACACATTATGCCATCAAAGTCTGACTCAGTCTATAGTTTGACTATGGAAATCCAAAAAAACATTGTTTAGGGCCCCAAAACAGCCATGGAAGTATAGAAAGATGTACTAACATGAAAACTTCCAAAATAATCCAGTTGGATTAGGTGGGCGACCACCAATCTCAACCTGGAAGCTATGTATGTATTTAGACAACCCAAAAAGTGTAGAACCCACAATTACAAAGAATTACATAAGAATGTGTTGAACTAACAACTGTCAAGAGGACTTAGTTGGAATAGGTGGGTGGCCACCAATATCCACCTGGATCAATCCTCCCCCCTTAGGAAGAAATTGTCTCCATTGTGTTGAGTTCCCCCATCAGGTGAGGAAACATTTCTTTAATTTGGCCCCGGGTGAGCCACTTTCCTTGGTGTAGGAGTTTCCCTGCCTTGACAACTCGATAAAGCTAGATCCTCTGCTGGCGAGTGCCCTTGATCTCTATGTCCACTATTTGATCGATGGATTTCAGTTCCATGTAGTCAGGGTTGAGCTCTGTTGGTTTCAACTGTTCTACGATCTATGAGGTGTCCAATAATGGTGGAAAATATGGTCAAAAGTGGTCCACATTGAACACTTGGTGCAAGCCAAGGAAGGGTAGAGTGTTGAGCTCAAAACCATTTCTACCCACATCCTTGGGGATAGTGTAATGCCCATAGAAAAGTGGGTAGAGATTCTGATGGGGCCCTGTAAGGTACTCTTTCTGCAAATGTAACCACAAGTTGTCTCCCACGTGAAACTGGTGCAGTACCTGGTGTTGATCATGGTGTTGCTTGTACTTAGCATTGGATTTTTGAAAAATATCATGGACTTGTTGGAATATGTGTTAAATCCACTCAATAAATATGGTGGCTTTGTTTGCATGAGACTGAACATGGGAAGATTCTTCCTGTGTTGTGGCAAGAGGTAGTGCAACATCAATGGAACCCAAGGGTTGGAATCCCATCCCCAACTGAAATGGAATATGGCTGGTGGAGCTATGAAGATCCCTTTTGTAGTTGTGTTGACCATAGGGAAGACTCCCATCCCATGTATGTAAATTCTTATAGTTGTACATGTGCAGGATGTGCACAATCATTTGATTGATGATCTCTATTTTCCCATCGGCTTGGGGGTGGAAAACAATGGATTTAGTGAGCTTGGTGTCCAAACGTGACCAAAGAATCAACCAAAATGTGTTGAGGAACCTGATGTCCCGATATGAGGTGATTGTCTGTGGTATCCAAAAATGGACCCACTCTTGTTCAAAGAAGATATTAGTAGTATCTTTCGTTGTGATCTTCTTCTTGCACATTGTGATAATGGCCATCTTCGAAAATCGATCAACCACCGGAAATACACAATCATTTTTGTGCTTGGTGGACGGAAGGCCAGACATGTAATCCATCGAGTTAGATTCCCAAGGCCTCTCGGGAGTTGGAAGAGGGGTGTATAAGACTTTCTTCTTGATGGTTGGATTGGAAATGACACAATTAGTGCAAGATCTGATATACTTTCTAACGTATTGTTGAAGTTTTGGCCAATATTTTTTTTTTTTTGTAGAATGGCCACAGTTTTCTCCACGTCAAAATGTCCTTCCATCCAATTGTAGTGAGCCTCCCAAATCATCATTGCACACTCTCTTGTGGGAACACATAGGTGGCCCAGATGGCATAACATTCCATCCTAGATATGAAAATTGGTGACATTCACTCCTTTACCCAAGAGCTGATATGTGGTGGAGAAGTCAGGATCACATTGATAAAGTTGGGGCCTTTCAAATGCCTCATTCCCACAGGAATGGAGCACTATGGTGATTACAACAACGGGAGGGAGACTGAGGCAGTCAACGACATGAGTTTTGATCCCTTTTTTATACTTGATATTGAGATACAACTGTTGTAGGCATGTGGACCACTTTTGATGACAGTCGTTCTGCAAATTCCCTTGTGTCTATATGCACTGTAGAGGCTTGTGATTATTTTGGATGATTGTTTCCATTCTGAGAATGTAATGTTTCCATTGATGACATGATTTCATAATGGAATACATTTCTTTTTCATGGGTAAGGTATTTTCGGACAATATATGAGAGTGTCTCACTATGGTATGCTATTGGATGACCATGCTGAGTGAGAACTACGCCTACAACATAATCGTAGGCTTCAGTATCAATATTGAACGGTTGTTGCATATGAAGTAAGGAGAGTACTATATTTGAGCACAAGCAATGCTTAAGATCATCAAATGCTTGTTTTTGTGACTTCCCCCATGCGAAATTTTCCTTGACACCGCTTTGGTTACTTGGATGAGGGCCCATGCAATATGGGAGAATACCAACATGAACCTTCGGTAGAAGTTGGCAAGTCCCAAGAAGATTCGAAGCTTGGTTACTGTGTTTAGGGCTGGCTAGTCACAAATGACTTGGATCTTAGCTAGATCCACATGTACCTCATGCTCATCAACAATGTAGCCCAAGTATTGGACCTTGTTCATGCCAAAGGAGATTTTTTCCAAGTTGGCATGTAGCTTGTGATGTCGCAGAGTGCCCAAAACCTGTTGAATATGATGCATATGATCCTCCCAAATTCTATTAAAGATGAGGATATCATCTAGATATACCACCACAAAAGATTTGGTGAAGGGTCTCAATACATCATCCATCAATCTCATGAAAGTTTTTGGTGCATTTGGTAAGCCAAAGGGCATGACCAACCATTCGAAGAGACCTTCTTTATATTTGAAAGTTTTCTTCCATACATTAGTTGGTTTGATGGGAACCTGGTTGTAGACAGAATTTAGGTCAATCTTGGTGAAGAAATTTTCCCCCTTGAGTTGGTGAAGAAGGTCATCAATTCGGGGAATTGGGTACCGGTTCTGAACGGTGATTTTGTTTAATGCTATGTAATCAATGTAGAGCTGTCAGGTCCCGTCTTTCTTCTGCACCAGAACAATCGATCTTTTGCAAGGGGAGGAGTTGGGTTGAATGTGCCCCTTTTGAAGAAGCTCTTGGATTTGGCACTTGATTTCGTCATTTTCCATCAGCGAGTGATGATATACTGGTCCATTAGGCAATGGTGCACTGGGGGTTATATGAATTGGATGCTTGACTTGGCAGTGCATCGGTAGCCTAGTGGGTGAGGAGAATATGTCTCTATACTCTTCCACAATCCCGCCCACTTTCTTATAATGCAAAGAGAGGCTATGTGTAGAGGTCAGGGATGTGGCGACGACCTTCTTCTTAGTGCGAGCACAGATCAAAAAGAAGTATAACTTCTCAGTCTATGAAATGACCTTATTGCATTTCTTAGAAGAGATTAAAGAAATAGCGGTAGGTGGCTCTACCTCTGGTATCCTATATAATTTTCGACACAAAGTAGGGTCTAGACTCATACACTGTAATAATACTCATACAGAGTAGGGTAATAATAACACTGTAGGGTCTAGACTCATACACAACATGTCACTTCCACAAATATTGTTGGCCTAAAATAACATCACAAACTTCAAGGGGAGAAATATCACACAATACCTCATATTTTAAGGGCTTGATGATGTAGGGAAAACGACATTGTTGGCTGACGCAAAGATCTCATCCTTGGCAAAGACAGCCAATGGTGTAGGGATGCAAGTGTGGTGATATCGGCAGGTCCAGCCACTTGACGACCTCTGCTGAAATCAATTTCTTCTAACTGTCGATGTCGATAATGAAATGCAATGGAGTCTCCTTTACCCACATATGTGAGTGACATAGGCATTCCCCTTCCTCTAGTTCTTCTAGTTTGCTTGGTTGGAATTTGGTGGTAGCGATAGTGGCACTAGGTTTGGAATCCATGATTTGCTTCCCACTTTCTGGATTTGATTCAGAGTCGAAATCTATCTCTGACTCGCAAGCTTTTAGCTCAACCACTAGTGACTGCTTGGAGTGGCATTCTTCGGTGTTGTGCCAAGGGATTTTATGGTATTTACACCATTTTCCTGTGTCCTTCTTTGACTTCTCATTACCCTTATTGGGTTGTAGTTTGGACTAGTTGTATTGAAAGCAACCATATTTTATTTTTCCCTTATTTTGTGGGTTGGGGCCGCCTTTTCACTACTTATGCTGTGAGGAGTTTGTAGATCCAAAATATCGCCTCTTCTGCTTAAAATTTTTCTCGATCTTGACAACATATCTATAATCTGCACCTAATGATGTGATGTACAAAAACTTCATTTTTGTTTGAATGTATCTATGCAGACACCCGCAATATTTGAGCACCAGATGTCATTCAGAGTATTTTATACCCAATTTGGTGCACAGGGTATGAAAAATATTGGTGAAATATGCTATTGTATGGCCCCTTACCTGATGTAGCATGGTCCATCTTGTGTACTGGTCCTCGTATCTTCCAATAGAGTAGTACTATTCTTTAATGTTAGCCTTGAAGGAATCCCATGTGGGGGCGGCCACAAATGTTGTAGATTCCTTTATGGCCCTTTTCTTAGAGTAAGTATCCCACTAGTCCTTAACATGGGGGACGACCTTGAGTGAAAAAGTAACATTTTCCCTGTCGAAAAATTTGTGGACCGAAAAATACCATTCGTGCAAATTCAACCATTTATCTATAAAATCCACATATATCAGTACTTCAAATAATGGAATATAAAAAATTTCTTGTACCTTGAAGGGGGTTTCATGGTTTCTTGACAAAGATGTGTCTCCTATGGGCAGCTGCTGAGGGATATGTGCAAATTTTTCCATCATTTCGTTCATTTGTCATGCAAGGGATTTCTCGATCAACATTTTAAAAGGATATCCTGCTCCATCATCTTTCTTATCGTCCCCCATGGGTTTTTTTCAGGCTTTGTTGGGGACATGCACGAAGAAAAATAAATTAAGAGGAGACCGCTTTGATACCACTGATACATATTTACGAGAATATCGAAAGGAATAACAAGTTATGAATATGATAACACAGGATACAGAGAACACCAATATATATCTAGTGAACAATAACTTATATTGAATAAATAAAATAGGTTGAAACTATAAAACTCCTGACCTGAAAACAACTTGCTCGAATGGTGGTAGCTATCTCTGAGAAGAGATGTGGCTACTATGTGCATCCTTCCAAGAAGAATGATTACAATGAGGCTCTGAAGGCCTTTCTAACATTACTCGTGAATGCAAAAACCCTAGACATCCAAAAACCTAACCCTAGGAGATGAAACACCAAAAGTTATGTGGGCCCCGATGGGAAAGTTGGTACCTCAACTTCCCAGGGTCATAACTTTTGCATACAACCTTCGTTTTAGGTGCGTGATAGCCCGTTGGAAAGGTATTTTCAATAAATACACATTATGTCATAAAAATCTAACTCGATCTACAGTTTGGCTATGTAAATCCAAAAAAACATTGTTTAGGGCCCCAAAACATCCTTGGAAGTACAAAAAGATGTATTGACATGAAAAATTCAAAAATAAGTGAGTTGAATTAGGTGGGCGGGCACCAATCTCCACCTGGAAGCTTTGTAGGGCTTCAGAAAACCCTGAAACTGTAGAACCCACAATTACAAATAATTACAAAAGAATGTTCTTAACTAACAACTATGAAGAGGAGCCAATTGCAATAGGTGGTTGGCTACCAATATCCACCTGGATCGTGTATTCACTTATATATTTCTGTTTGATAATGAAATTGGAACTGTAATTTTTTCCTCACAATATTCTGTAACATTGGTATGAGAGCTAGGTGAGTGAAATAGTCTCATTCGTAGTTCCATAGGTGATTGAGATCCCGAGAAAAGTATTATTGCGTGGTGTTGCAGATTCATGTCGAGACGAGGATCGTTGCATGGTGCTTTTGGGAGGTGAGAAGAGGAGAAATCCATTTGTGCTACAATTTTTAGAGACATATCCATTGGAGAGATCGATTGATAAAAGGAACCACTGAGTAGTGAATGTGCCCCATTCACATCCACATATAGATGGAGCATGTATGCTCCCCATTCGCACCCACATACAAGGAAGATGAGTCACGAGAAGGAGGATCGCCTTTGTGAGAAATTCAACAAATCGGATTTTGTTGTGTAAGAATTTCTATTGATTGTTGTTGTTTATACATTAACTTAGAAAAATGCATAAATTAATTTCTATTGTTGGGGTTTTCCTTTTTGGTAAAGAAAATTATCAATATTGGTTCAGGAAAATCAAGCATACTTTGATTTTTAATGATTTGTGGGATGCTATTTGTGAAAATACTGGTGATAACTCAGATGGTAGCTCAAATGAAAATGAGAAAGATGACAGTGAGCCAGAGGAGACTACATATGCCAAGGAACTTGCAATTTGGAAAATCAAGGACAAAAAGGCCTATGCTTTGGTTGTTGCCTCAGTGAGTGAAGAGGTAAGCAGACATATAATTTCTTCTAACACTATTTTTTCATCCTTAAAGAAACTCAGAGATATTTATGACTCTCATTCTGAACTAGAAATTATTCAAATAATAATGAATCTATTCAATTTAGAGATGAAATATAATGATCCAATAAAGCTATCCCCTGAAATTAGAGCTCTTTATCATGATATTAAGGCCACTGGTGTAGAAGTTGATTTACAACTTATATCTTTTATCAAATCTCTTTACCCCAGTTATTCACACTATCTTGAATCTCTTCAAGCTAGTGAAAAAATTAAAAACATGACCTTTGATAATAAAAAAATGAGAAAATCGCATAAAGAGAAAAAGCCTTTGGGAAGAAGGAGTCAGTTCTGAATGTTGAAACTCTATGTCTTGCAAAGAAAGGGGAAAAGTCCAATAATGATCCTTCTAGACATCATACTAGCAGTAGAGGTCATGGTGGAAAGTAGTTTAGAGGCACGGGGGGTAAAAATTATCAAGGTGATAGACAACCTTCTCAGCAAAAACATGAAAACAAAGATAAGCAATCTATACAATGTTATAGATGTGGAAAAATGGGTCATAAAACTAGTTTTTGTAGAACTCTTTGGGACATGATTCATGATAAGAAAGAGCAAAATCAAGATACAAATAAGCAACTACCAGAGAAAGGTAATCCTCCTGAATCTCCAGATTATGTTGTCACACATTGTAATCTTGGCATTGAATAAGTGTTTAGTACTTATTTTTCTTCTTGGAATGACACTTGGTTATTATATACTAGAGCCACATGTCACATGACATTTAAAAAAGATTTATTTGAGACATTAAATTCTCAAATTTATGGAGTAGTTTATTTTGTTGATAAGTCACAGTTAAAACCTTCTGGAATTGGTTCAGTTAGACTTAAATCACGAGGATATGTTGATTATATACTCCATGATGTTCTTTATCCACAATTAAAAATAAATTTAATGTTTCTTATCCATATAAGAAAGCACAACCATTCAATTCATGTGTTTGATGGAATCATTGATATTAGAAGATATTCTGATAATATTATTGTCATGACTGGAGTGGAAGATGACAATGTTTTAAAACTAAATGGTACATCTATGAATGCTCATAATTCAACAAATTTGTTTCATCATAGTGGTAATTTGTCTTCCAGTTTGTTATGGCATGCTCGATTTGGTCACATTAATTTTGGGAGTCTCGGGCTTATGAAGCACAAAGGAATTAAAGGGATTCCTACAATTCCAAGACAATTTTCTCAATGCGATGCATGTATTTTAGACAAACATAGTAAACAACCTTTTCATGACTCTATGTCTCTAGCTTCTAGAAAGATTGGCCTTATTCATTCAGACTTATGTGGGCCCATGCATGTTCCATCCGCAAATGGAAATAAATATATGATGACTTTTATTGACTACTATACTAGGATGTTTTGGGTTTATCTATTAAAAGAAAAATCTCAAGCTTTTGATACATTCACAAATTTTCAGTTATGGATTAAAAATGAAACTCAGCTCAATATTGGAACTTTTAGAACTGAAAATGGTGGTGAATATATATCTTTAGATTTTGATAAATATTTGCTTAACAATGGTATCAAACATCATACCAGTGTTTCTTTTAATCCACAACAAAATGGTATGGTCAAATGAATGAATAGAACTTATTTGAATATGATTAGATCAATGATGTTTTTTAAGAATGTCAAATTAATGTTTTGGGGAGAGGTAGTTTTTTTGTTGTTGTTTACATTAAGAATAGAAGTCCTTTTGTTTCACTTCAAAATAAAACTCCTTATGAAATGTGGCATGGCCATCTTCCAGTTGTCAAGCATTTAAGAGTTTTTGGTTCCACCTATTATGCTTTGATTCCTAAACAACAAAGAAATAAATTGGAAGCAAGAAGTAGAAAGTTCATTTTTGGGGGATATTCTAATACTTCAAAAGCTTATAGACTTTACAATGAAGCAAACAAAAAATTTATTGTTTCTAGAGATGTTATATTTCTTGAGTTTGACAAAGATGAAATCACTATTGACAAACAACTTGCTCGACTTATCGATTTCACTCTAAAAAATTATATCATGAATGGGATAATGAACTTCCAAATCTTGAAGTGGAGATTCATGTTCTAGATCAATCTTTGAAATTTTCTTCTACAATAACAACTTTTTTTTCTTTTGATTCTCCATTAGAGAACGAGGGAGAAGAAAATTTGAATTACAACAAGGAATCAAAACCTGTCCTTGAATCAAATCTTGAAGAACCAGCTTGAGGAAACATCACAATAATGAGTATGTACATCAACAAGGCCTAGGACATTTCCAAGAAAATATGATGAGTTTGTCACATTTGTTTCCAGAAAAAATGAAGAAAATGCAGGGGATGTTGCTTCAAACTCGTGTAATAGTTTCCATAGTTCTTTTGATTGTGAATTAATTTTTTCTATTGTTGAGGAACCTACTACCTTTCAAGAAGCAGTAACTAGTAATGTAGAAGTACAATGTAGAGAGAGTATGAGGCTCTCATAAAAAATGGAACTTGGAGGTTGGTGGACCCTCCATTTAGAATAAAACATATTGGCTGCAAGTGTGTATATAAGAACAAATATAAATTTGATGGCTCTCTTCATAAACCAAAGCAAGACTTGTAGAAAAAGGATATGCTCAAAAATATGGTGTTGACTACACAAAAACTTTTTATCCTATTGCAAAATGGGGCACTGTTCGAACTTTGTTCTCTTTAGCAGCTTAAAAAGGATGGAAAATTCATCATATGGATGTTAAGAGTGCATTCTTGAATGGATACTTGAAAGAAGATGTCTATATGACTCAACTTGAATGTTTTACTGTCAAAGGTCAAGAGCATAAGGTATCTAAACTGGTAAAATATTTGTATGGATTGAAGCAAACGCCACATGCTTGGTATGAAAAAGTAATTGAGCATCTTCTGAAACTAAAATACAAACTTTTCAATCTAGATGATGCATGTCTATTTGTCAAGAAATTTGGAAAATCAATTGTATACCTAGTCTTATATGTTGATGATCTACTAATCACTGGAAACAATGATAATTATATAGTATCCCTTAAGAAAGAGCTAAAAAAGGTTTTTGCCTACTTCATTATTATTTAGGAATTGAAGTAGGTCAACAACCAAAGTACATTTTTATTTCTCATAAAAAGTATGTTGGAGAGATATTGAGCAAATTTGGGATGCAAGATTGTAATTATGTTTCTACTCTGAGGGAGAAGAATCTAACACTTACTTCAAATGAAGACAATGCATTTGAAGATCCAAGATCCAACAAAGTACAAACAACTTGTTGGAAGTTTAATTTATCTTACTACTACTTGTCCTGACATAACCTTTGTTGTAGGAATACTTTCCATGTTTATGCATCAACACTATGAAGTTCATTGGAACGTAGCAAAACTAGTGCTCAAATATTTAAAAGGCACTCAATCATTTGGAATCAAATATTCTAAAGTTTCAGACTTATTGAGATTCTGATTTTGATGTAGATAAAGAGCATGAAGTGTCTACTTCGGGTTATTTGATGATTCTTAAAGAAAACTGTACTTTCTCATTCTACAACCGAAGCCGAATATGTTGCAACAACTCAAGCCTCAAAAGAAATTGATTGGCTTCTGAAAATACTTGAAGACTTGCAGGAGAAGCA
This sequence comes from Picea sitchensis, assembly GCA_010110895.2. Taxonomy (NCBI): domain Eukaryota; kingdom Viridiplantae; phylum Streptophyta; class Pinopsida; order Pinales; family Pinaceae; genus Picea; species Picea sitchensis. Next base: position 236,646 of record SNQJ01S0001832.1, read on the forward strand.
AATGAATTCAAAGCCTCTACTTGTTGACAACACTTCTACAATTCAATTAGCCAAGAATCCAATATTTCATGATCGAATTAAGCATATCAACACCAAATATCACGTGATTTGACGTCATGTTGAAGTCAAAACCATTCTCGAGGAAATCACTCACATCTTTACTAAGGCATTAGGACAAGAAAAATTTGAAGTATTATTTTGAATGATGGTTGGCATGACAAATGTCACTTTGGATTAAGGAGGGAATGTTAATTAATCCTTTGGTGTTTTGTTCTGGTTGTAATTAATAGTTAACAGTGAAATACTTAAATTGTCAAGTTCACTTATATATTTATGTTTGATAATGAAATTGAAATTGTAATGTTTTCCTCACCATGTCCTATAACATATCCTTAAATTGAAATTGTAATGTTTTCCTCACCATGTCCTATAACATATCCTTGATCACCCACTCTTAGGCTTATTGTTTTTCCATAATAACACTTATAATTAGTGACTCGAACTAGGAGTGTTACATTTACCCTACAAATATCTACACCAATTCTCCTTTACCCTACAAATAGTGACTTTAACATATATGATAGTACGTTTAGAACGTATCTGCCTATGACTTCTCATTGAAATATCTAGGACGAGGACTAAACTTCTTTAGCTAAGATCGAACATGTATCTAAATAAGAAACCAAAATCAGGGTCAAAGCAGGGATATTGTCCCATGTCAGATATTTAGGTATTCCACTAGTTTTGACCAGACGTCCAGAACATTGTCCCCAAAAGCTTATAGTCTATAAACACGCCCAAACCAATTTATCAACCAGATTATAGATTCTATGCTTTAGGATTTAGCGCTAATGGTGCTTCCATTGTAGTTTGAATTGGTCTAGCACTAAGGGCGCTTTCATTGTAGTTTGATTTTGTATTCAAGGTAAATTATTAAAATGAGGATTGTGGGTTTAAAAGGGCCCATCAAATAGTTGATAGAGTCTATGCTTTAAGGTCTAGCACCAGTGGCGCTTTCACTGGAGTTTGATAAATGAGGATTGTGCTTTCACTGGAGTTTGATAAATGAGGATTGTGGATTTAAAAGTCATTAAACCTTCTGCCAAATGATGGACTGTACAACATCAGTACTCAAATTTTATTATAGCCAAAAGAAAGGTCTTCAATTCATAGTAATGCTGATTAAGTCTTCTCTTTGAATTACAAAAGCGTTCTCCGAGCCCAGAACTGGAAAGTTTTGGAACTCCAGAGAGATGGTCATGGAAATGACAAGCATAAATATCCCACACGCTTGCACTTTACAAACAGGCCCATGACACTCTATTCAATATTGGTTTGATTATCGTGGGTCGGTACTCGATTACACCCAATTTCTAAATCGTCCACACCTGGTTTGCTTGTTGTCGAGTTGAACGTTCGATCACGGAGGAGGGAGCTACAGACATTAACGGCCTCGCCCACTGTGAGAAACATCCATTTTGGATCAACCAGTTGTTTAAATTTCGACTTGTGTAGTTTCTCCATCAACTCCGGTCCAGGATTGGCGAATGCCAGCTACACCAAACAATAACCCGAATCGATTATTCATATTAACAAAAATGAGATGTGTATACTTACGGAATTACCCTAAAACGTCCGTACCTCAAGTTCTCGGTTTTGCAGTGTCATTTTGAGCTCTTCGAGCATGCTGATTCCTCCCGTGTCTATGCTACTAACACCTGGAATCGAATATACACTCATGGTTTGTTAGAACATAGAAATAAAGCTGTCACTGCATGTACTGGAAAAGAACTACTAAAAATGAGGTAATTACCACTCATGTCGAGGACGATATAATGCAAATTCTCTGGACTGCAGTTGGCTAAGTGATATTCTTCTTCTTCTTCTATCCATCTGAGTACCCTACATATGTATAGCAGATAATTTACCAATTAAACCATGCTCAGTATGCTGTCAATTGAATCAAACAGTATGCTGTCAATTTAATCAAAGTAAAGGAAGAGAGGACAGACCTCTCTCTCATATAGTTGCAGTTGGCGAAATAGATAGGGGAAGAGAGGCTAAGTATTAAAATGCCAGAAATGCGTGCTGAATGTGGATACTGCTCCTTGTTTCTGTATATTGACGTGCCACAAATGTTTTCCAAAACTGCTATGCGTGGCCTGATGACGTGCAACATTACTCTTGCTACAGAGATGGATACCTGCACCATCCATTCAAGTTATAGTCCATAGCTCCCCATTTAATGAATTGAATGAGGAAATCTCAATCAGCTAAGTATATATACATACCGCAATCATGAGACCTATTTCAAAGTTGCCAAATACTACCCCCATAAAGGCTGCCATGCAGACAACGAAATCGATTTTGTCGACCCTCCACATGTGGTAAGCGGCTTTGACGTCGATTATTCCTAACATTGCAGAAACAAGGATGGACGCCAATACCACCATAGGAGTGTAGTGGAATAGAGGAGTCAAGAACAGAAGAGTTATCATGAGAGAAGTAGCCATCACTAAATTCGATACGGCTGTCTTGCACCCCGCATTGAAGTTCACTGCTGATCTAGAGAAAGGACCTGCAACACCGAAGTTGATTATTTTAAGCCTGACCTCTGATAGTGTGCGAGTTCTATTAAACATAGATCCATCTTCTATTGAACAGAAGGGATAAAAAAATCCAAATGTTAAAATATACAAATGCAAATATCTTCTGATAAGGTTAGATTTATTTTTGTTAAATTACCCTCATAAATTTAATTTTAAATCGAAAGAAAGACCGATTCTTTATTTTTTTAAGATTGAAAGGGGATTACAGAATCGCTTCTTCATTGCAAAATTGGGGTGACAGTGTCTCTTTTCTCACTGTAAGCTGGAGAGCTTCGCATTGATTGGGCGAGTAAGGCAGACAACTTACAGCAGGAGATCGCAGGTTCAGGAAGTTTAGACTTGAATAGAGCAGCTGACAGACATTGCTTCGAAATTTTCATTTTTCCCATTTATGATTATCTTCGGATGCATCTCCGAATCATATATTATGTGGCTTTGTCAGAATGCGCTTCTTACTGGATCGATCAAAATGCCTTCAATTTGCTTTACCAGATTCTAGCAAAGATGGCCCGACCATGTCTATTTTGATGGAAACAAAGATTTTGAAAAACCATTATTAGATTTGGATTTTTTTTTTATCAGAACTTGTTAGTGAGAATGGGTCTGGTTCTGCATCGCTACCCAGGTTCATTATTAGATTTGGATTTTTTTTATTAGAACTTGTTAGTGAGAATGGGTTTAGTTCTGCATAGCTATTCAGGTTCCAAACTGGCAGAAACCTAAAAATCCAACTTTATTAAGAACAAATTCATTCAGTGTCCAAACTGTTAGACACCTAAAAATCCAACTATATTAATAACAAATCCATTCAATGATTTTGCAACCATATTTAGATGGTCGAGTCACCAAGATGAGCAATATACGCAACATTGAATGCTACTGTAAGAACAAATCCATTCAGTGATTTTGCAACCATATTTAGATGGTCGAGTCACCAAGATGAGCAATATCGAGCCCTAATGTAGGTAGATTATAGGTCATGGAATCTGAATGCAAATTCAAAAAAGGAGCATTGAATGTTACTGTAGATAAATTATAAACAATCGAATTTGAATGTAAATTCAAATCAAACGATCTATAATATAATCTAATATAATCCACTTGTCGTAGTATTGAATAGGTCATTGAATACTGTGTCGTAGCATTGAATAAGTCATTGAATACTGTGTCGTAGCATTGAATACTGTGTAGTAGGTTATATATTGACCATAGCATTGAATAGTTCATTGAATACTGTGTAGTAAGCTATATATTGACCATGATTAATAATCAATCTGTTGAGTAGACTTTAATGTTGGAGTGGTTGTATATACACATATATTACTCTATATATATCAAGATAATTTAGGATATATATACTAGCTACAGCAACATTAAAGCATAAACAACAAGATTATTCATCACTGTATATTGACTACCAGTGATTGACTACCAGTCACAACAGCATCAGTCGAAGTTCTCGAAATATGCGCAGCCAAGATTTTACCCTTTTTTACTACATTGACCACCGAACCTGCTTTGAACAGCCTAAACAGCTGACACTTTAAAACACAAAAGTACACTGAACGGCTGAAACTTTAAAACACAATAGCACACTGAACGGCTGATTACGCTCCCAGGGAATAAGGTGGAAAAATACCTGTGGTTATGTAGCAAGAAGTGCAGGAACCGACTATATTCATCATTCCAATAGCCATCATCTCCTTGTTGCCGTCGATATGGTAATTCTTAAACATGGAAAACGTTCTTCCAACGGCGATCCCTTCCTGCAATAACCATTTGATATATATAGAGAATACACGACTGAGATAAATTAATTGAAATAATTCTTCTAATTCTTCTAGGGATGAATAAAGGAACATGTCAGGCCTTACAGTGAGGGAAATGATACCAGAAATCACTCCAGCCTTCAAAGTGACCATCAGATATTCTGTCTCGAACACCAACATATCCAAGGAAAGGGGATTTAAACCCTTTTTCAAATGACCAACCTATGCCCCTCCAACATACATAGTAATGGTTAGAACATAATCATATCAAGCCAGTCATATAATACATTTATCCTAAATTTGAGATTCCATACAATTTGGATTCCGTGATTCTCTGCACGCGTGCAAAAGACCAAGATACTTCCAAGAGCTACAGACAGAAGCGGAGCACCCGCGGCTATCAACATGAGTTTCGGTCTGTTTTTGCTCTGTCAATTTCACGTGAATATCCCGAGCTATCAGACAGTGTGGATTCCAATTCAGCGCCTACTCTCAATCTGAAATGGAGGAGAAAAGCAGCACTTACGATGTAACGAGAAAGAAGAAGAAAGCACAGAAAGCAGATTCCCATCACAATGCTTTCCCACCTCCACTGAGCGAAAGTAAGAGTTAAAACCAAGCATTAGCACGCTATATATATAACATACATAACTAATGTGTAAGCTAGCTAGGTAATATGACATGGATTAACCTTGTCAACTTGTTTAGAAACTGAGCTCATCACCGAAACTACATCTGTTTTACTTGTAAAGTGTCTTAGCCCAAGAATCACTTTAAGCTGTTGTAAACACACAATAGTAGCTGCTCCCGCCATGAATCCCACTATCGTCGCATGGGAAAGGAAATCTATAATGAAACCCAACCTGCACCGTAGAATATGAAATTATCTACAAGCAGAGGTTTTCAGGGCATAGAAACCCTAAAAACAACAAAGCTGCACCTTACTCAGAACATAAGGGGCACGATGATCGATTCAATAAATTCCATGAAGTGATAAGCATGAATGAGTACCTGAGAAGGCCCAATGAAGCTTGGAAAACGCCAGCAAAAAACGTAGCAGTGAAAACCAAACGCATATACAAGTGCGGATTTCCTTCTGGAGATACCTCACTCCCAATCTTGGATGCTAGAATAAGCGATACAACTGCCACAGTTCCCACTGCCAGGTCTTTGGAACTCCCCAAAATTACATATATTATAGGTGGCACGAAGCTAGAATCTGTGATATCCAAACACCATATACAGTGATCACAAACATAACTAAACTCTGTGTATATTAATAGCCAGAATAATATTAAGATGCTTAGTGGGTAACTTGATTTTCTTACAAAGCCCTATTATTGGAGGCAAATGAGCGAGTTTAGCATAGCTTATTCCCTGATATAATGAACAAACAGTCAATCAGTATACAAAATCAGATTAAACAAAACAATACTGGGTTAGACTTGAAGAAATCCTTACTTGAGGGATAGCAAGACTGGCTATGGTGATGCCGGATATGACATCGGATTTAAACAAGTGAAAGGAGTACTTTGGCGCCCATTGGAGGACTGGAAAGAGATATTGAAAACCCATCAACAACTTGCGAGAAACGCTGCTCTGCTTCCTGATTTCCCTGAGGGGATCATCTGGAAACAGCATTTCCTTGACAGCCTCCTTCAAACGATGGCGTGCGCTCCGAGGAGGAGGAACCATGACCTCGACCTTCTGATCACGATCATGGTAATGCATTACAAACTCCAATTCACCCTCATCACTGCCTGACTTCATCACTTTTACAGAGAGATTTTAATCAGCCTCGTAATTCTGATGGGTCACTAGAGCCTCTTCGGGTTCTCCAATGCTGCGATATAAATAACGTGTTGCCAGTGGGATTGATGATTTCCAGATCCGAAGATTATGGCCTTTAGAACTACTTAAGATTTGCTTTTCTCAATATAATATACTTAAGATTTGCTTTTGTCAATATAATATGCAATGTGATGATGAACCATTGGAAAAATCTATATTTGATGTCTCCTTCAATACTCCAATTTCCAAATTGGACCACCCCCAATTCCAAATTCGTCCACCGACCTATCAACTGGACGGAATTTCAACTTTACTTACCGCACCGAGCCGAATTTCCATTGATGGGTATATAAAATGATCATGCTAATTTTATTTTATTTCTGCCCTTTCCAATCATTCATAGAGGCACAGTTTTCAAGAGCCTGTCATTTCTTTATCATGACATAGATGCACCTAAGTTTTTGCTCATCGCTAGTGAATAGCCGCACTCCTTGATGAATAGCTCAAGGCTAATCATCTCTTGTATTCTATAGACACATTATTTGTGAGATGGTTTATTTTTCCACGTGTGAAATGAGTTTAGTTTATGATATATCATCTTTCCCACTTGGGTGTTGTGACAACAAAAACATTTATTACACCTTAAAGGTGTACACTTATTGATAATGGGCAGATTTAATAGGGGTTTAGTGTTTAATAAGTTTTCTATGGACAAGATTAAATATCGCTGAAATATTCTTAGTAGTCACACAAAATAAATCGCTGTGATTTCAATCATTAACTTCCTAGCTATTATAAAGACATCCTAGCTATTATAAAGACATCCGTTTATGTGTTTATTTTTTTACATTTACCTAATCATATTTAAAAATTACTTTGATAGCTAACTGATTGCCACGTAAGTGATTAACAGAAATTAAAATATTAATCAATAATAAAATTTAATAAATTCTTTGCCAACCGATACCTTTCGGTGTTCTCCAATTGTTGTATTAGCGGCTATGCTAGTAACTAGCATAGCCGCTAGAACGCCGAAAGGTATCAGCTGAAAACCGGTGCCCTCAATATAAAACATATGTGGTAATCCATAATCTGTGTGTGGTTATGATGATTAGGTAAATGTTAAAAAGTAAACATGTTAACGGATGTCTTGATAAATGCAAGAAAGTTATGAATAATAAATCTGACCCATTGATTTTGGAGGACGACTAAGAATATGCCAGCATCTTCAATGCATAGCCATCAGATTAGGGTTTAAGGTTAAATAAGGTTAAAAGATCATTAATTGTGCCCATTGTCAATAGGTGTATGCCTTTCAGCGTAAATATAAACACTTTATTTGACCGGCCATCAATAGACTAACTAGTAAAATAATAGTTTATTATTTTAAATTTGTATAATCAGTATAATAGTTATGAATGTATGTTTTTATTTTGTAAATTATATATTTAAATATAAAAGAAATAAGATATATGCACTTTCTTAAATTGAATCAAATAACTACATAAGAATCCTTCCTTTATTCCATAAAGGAAACAATGATATTATTAGTAACTAATGGAATATAAGATTTGCACTTTGCATCAATTTTATGGAGAAATACCAATGGAATAGGATTTACATACATTTCTCACTCACAATAGTGTCTACTTAAATTGAATCAAATAACTACATAAGAATTTTTCCTTTATTCCACAAAGGAAACAATGATATTATAGTAACTAATGGAATATAAAATTTGCACTTTGCATCAATTTTATGGAGAAATACCAATTTTATAAAAAAATACCAATGAAATAGGATTTACATACATTTCTCACTCACAATAGTGTCTACTTAAATTGAATCAAATAACTACATAAGAATCCTTCCTTTATTCCATAAAGGAAACAATGATATTATAGTAACTAATGGAATATAAGATTTGCACATTGCATCAGTTTTATGGAGAAATACCAATGGAATAGGATTTACATATATTTCTCACTCACAATAGTGTATAAAGTGCTAACTAGCTAGCCAACCTACCTTCATAGAGGGCATAAACAAATTCTTACCAACGCACAAAAGGGATGTGCATTTAGTTATGCCCTATGGTTCCCCTTACGTGAATAGGGTGTACATTGAGTTATGTCAACATGGTCCCAAGGTTCCCCCTTTGATTTTTAGATCTAAAGAGGGATGGCATACTATGGTTCGCCTTACGTAAATAGGGTGTACATTGAGTTATGTCAACCTAGTCCCAAAGTTCCTCCTTTGATTTTTACATGTAAAGAGTGATGACATAACTATGGTTCTCCTTAAGTGAATAGGGTGTACATTGAGTTATGTCAACTTGGTCCCAAGGCTCCCCCTTTGATTTTTACATGTAAAGAGTGATGACTATCATGCCAAGTTGTAGTCAAATAGTAAGAAACATTATAAGTTCCTAGTCTATGAGATTTAATATCTATATATAAATGAACAAAACCCCAATTTATTGGTATTCAAGGTGATTAAAATTTTATATGTATTACTTGAACATTGCAATGTAAAATAAATAATTTATTTTGTAGTTACAAAAAATATTTATGGGAACTTGCACGAACTCGATGGTAGAAAAAATGGCAATGGGAGGCATAGGAATGCACACACACAGGAATAGACTTGCATTTTTAGAAACGTGTATGTGTTCCTAATCATATAGCTTTGATGCTCTTAGAACCACCATGCACGCTTTCCAACTCATACTTTTCAGGAATGTGTGTGCATTCTTGACTATAAGTGTGCACATGTTTTAGAACGTGCATGCATTCCTAAGATGGAGTGTGTATATTATTTAGAACATGTATGCATTCTCGAGAAGGAGAGTGCATGTGCTTTAGAATGTGCATATGTGCTTTAGAACATGCATGTGTTCGTAAAAAGGATCATGCAGACATTCTAAAGTGCATGTGCATTCCTGTTAGAATGTCTAGGGACCGCAGACCCATACCTAGTGCTCAAAAGTGCTAATGGTACCTATATAACTAGTTAGAGGAAACATGTGCCCTTCAGACGTCATTTGTGGTGGTTCAAGGTGTCATTCTTAGCCCTAGAATCCTAGAAGCTTCCTTTAGTGAATAACTCTTGGGTTTGGTCCCTTAACCATATCCAGGGTACAAAGACTCATACTTAGTGTTAAAAACCTCATAATGTTAACTATCCCCATATGGAGACCGAGGATACCCTAAAAAGGTCCTTTGGGGTGATGCAACACGATTTTGTTGGCCCTGGATTCTAGAAGCTTCCTTTAGGAACTAAGTCCTAGGTTTCCTCTCTCAATCATGTCCAAGGACCCAAGACCCGTACCAAGTGCTCAAAATCTCCTAGCGATGTCCATATTCTCACTTGAAGGCCAAAGATCTGCTCGAGAGGTCATATATGGTGGTTTGAGGTGTTATCCATGACCCTTGAGCACTAGAAGCTATCTAAAACCTCAAGAGGTCAAGTATAGTGGTTTGAGGTGTCATGTTTGGCCCTAGATGAATAAAATCTTTGTACTTCAACTAAGGGAGCTTGGTTTTTCCCCCTCATCTATATCAAGGCCTTGAGACTCATACCTAATGCTCAATTTTTTTTTGAGGGAACTAACATCCTTTCTTAGCATCTAGGTATACCCTCCATAGGTTATGTGTGGTGCTTCGAGTCATTTTTCATGGCTCTAGATGTCTCAAATCTTTCATTAGGACCTAAGGCATGAAATTTTTCTCTATATATATTCTAGGACCCTGTGGCACATACACACTACTGAAATCGTCCTAGTGGCACTGACATCCCCAACCATAGGAAAGGATATATTCATGAGGCCATGTGTAGCTATTCAAGAAATCTGTATTGGACCTAGATGGAAAAAAGATTTCCTTAGGTCCTAAGGTTCATTTTTCCTCTCTTGACCATGTCCAGGGCCCTTAAACTCATACCTAGTGCTAAAAAATGCTAGTGGTGTCTATATACCTAGCTAGAGGCAAAGGATTCCCTTGGGAGGTGACTTGTGGTGGTTTAAGTTATCATTCTTGGCCCCATAAAACTAGAATATTCCTTTATGTCCTAAATCTTAGGCTTGTTCCCATGACCATATTTAAGGTCCAAAGACTCATACTTGATGTTGAAAATCTCATAATGATGGCTATCTCCATATGGAGACCAAGGATACCGTAGAAAGTCCCTTTGTGGTGGTTCAACATGTCTTTCTTGGCCCTATATCACTAGAAGTTGGGTATGCGCAAGCTAATGATGGTCTCTCATGATGCCTTAATGACACTGCAAACCTGGAAAAACAACAATTTGTTAACTTGGAGGGATTATTCAAGTCATTTTGACAATGAATTTGAATATGGTGCAAGAATATCAAACATAGGAAATTGAATTAGCTTTCTAAATATACAACTTCTATTCATATACATTGTGAATAACTATGTCAAATTTATTTTTTTCTAATAGTTGTAACCTATTTTTCCAACAAAATATAAGGTATATGTTTTTGTTTGTGCAGGTGTTCAGCACATTAACGATGGAATTTCATTCCAAAAACTTGTATACGTGCAGAGAACCTGTTTTTCTTGTCTAGTGTATTTTTTGGAAATTTTTGATATTAATTTTATATTTTTTTTAAATTATCAAAGTCAACATATGCCTGAAATTACAACGTCTTTTGTTCGTGCTGGCTAAGAGGGTCTTGACATGACCATTTTTTTTTTTTTTTTTATATTGTAGGTATCGGTCTACTTTAGTTCTGCATATAACTCATTTGAGAAATGGTTATGCCGAGAAAAAGTTATAGAAGAAATAAGAGAGATATATATTCTAGGACTTTGATATATGTGAAGACAAAAATAGATTAAAAGTGGTAAACAATATTAATTTTTTTTTTAATTATATATTTGAAATGTACATAGCTCACTCTATGTATGTCGATAGTTTCGTCAACAACTGAATTGTTTATCCAGTAGAAAATTAATGTCAAAGATAGGGATATAGAGGGGTATTCACAAAAATGGACATTTTTATCAATTTTTAGACCTAACCACTAGGATTAACATCCCAAAATTAAATCTGAGCCAACCAAGTCAGCATAAACCTTGTCAATCCTGCCAAAAAAAAATTGAATTCAAAAGAACATGTGTGCATTCTTAGGAGTGTGCACACACTCTAGGATCATCCACACACTCTAGGAAATAACACATGCTCTAGGAAAGTGCACATGATCCTAAACATCATTCCTCCACCCGTCCTTCCCTCCCTCTCTCTCTCTCCTACATCTACCCCCCCTCTCACTCTCGCTCTCTACCCACCTTGTTTTTCTCCCTCTCTCTCCCTCCCACTCCTATACATTGTAATAACTATACATGGAAAGACTTAGATATCACAAGGCATGGAAAGACGTATACCTGGAACTTATCTTAACATGCCTCAGACACTCACATCCACTCCCTCCATATCCCCCCTCTTCAACTCTTTATTTATTTCTCTCTCCCTTTCCCCTTTGTCCCTTCCTCCCCTCTCTCTTCCACCTCTTTCCCACCCTTTCTCTATCTCCTCATTGTTAATCTCAGTCTCACTCTCTCTGTCCCTCTTTCTCTCCCTATTCCCCCTCTCTATCTCCCTTTGTATCCCCCTCTTCCTCTCACTCTCTCTCTACCCCCCCTTATATGTCTCCCTTTATTCTTCCCTTCCTCTCACTATCCCTCTCTCTACCCCCTCTCTATGCATCCCTCTCCCTCCCTCTCACACTTTGCCTCTATCCCTTCTCTTTGTCTTTCTCTATCCCTCTCCCACACTCTAACACACTCACTATATAGCTCCCCTCTTTGTCTACCTTTCTCTCCCTCCCACACTCTAACACACTCACTCTCTACCTCCCATCTTTTTCTTCCTCTCTCTCCCTCCCACACTCTCGCACACATAGTTTCTATCCCCCCTATATGTCTTCCTCTCTCTCCCTCCCACACTCAAGGACACTCACTCTCTACATCCCCTCTTTCTCTACCTCTCTCTCCCTCCCACAATCTCAAACACACACTTTCTATCCCTCCTCTATGTCTCCCTCTCTCTCCCTCCCACACTCTCT
>SNQJ01S0001832.1:254158-269762 GCA_010110895.2 Picea sitchensis
CTTGGCACCCTGATATCACTCAATTATACACTTTATCACCAGCCTCCTCAGATAAGGAAGAAACTACTGAACTTGTTGATATTAGCCCAGGAAAACCTTTGTATATCAACTCTAGTTTGGAACCAGAACAAAGGACACAAGTGATTGAAATGCTCCAAAGACAATTTGATGCCTTTGCATGGGATTATGCAGACATGAAAGGCATTCACCCTAACACATGCACACATCATATCTACACTAATGACCAAATCAGACCAGTCAGGCAACCTCAACGAAGGATGAATCCAACCCTTAAAGATATTGTAAAAGAGGAATTGCAAAAACTCCTCCGAGCCAATCTCATATACCCCATTTCAGATAGTCAATGGGTATCTCCACTTGTCATAGTTCCCAAGAAAAATTGTAATTGGAGGATATGTGTAGACTTCTGGGAGTTAAAAAAAGACACCCATAGGGATTACTTTCCTTTACTATTTATTGATCAGGTGCTAGATACCTTGTCCGAAAAGAAGTATTTTTCGTTCTTGGATGGGTTTAGTGGTTACAACCAGATACAAATAGCACCTGAAGAGCAGGAAAAGACCACTTTCACCTTCCCTTGGGGCACATATGCTTATAGGGTGCTCCCTTTCGGACTTTGCAATGTTCCAGCCACTTTTCAAAGAGTTGTCCTAGCCATTTTCTCTAACTTGACCACTGATTGTGTGGAAGTCTACGTGGATGACTTTACAGTCCATGGACAAGACTTCTAGGAAGCATTGGCCAGTTTAGAAAAATTCTTGATTAGGCGTAAGGAAACTAACCTTTCCTTAAGTAATGAAACATAAAAATTGATGCTCACTAAAGGTATTGTTTTGGGACATCACATTTCCCGTTCTGGCATGAGAGTTGATACGGCAAAGATTTATATCATCACACAAATCAGAATACCTTCCTCACAAAAGGAAGTCCGCAACTTTTTAGGACATGTTGGCTACTATAGAAGATTCATTCCAAATTTTACAAGCCTAGCTACCCCTTTATTTAAATTATTATTCAAAGAAGCTGAATTTAAGTGGGATGATGAATGCCAAATATCTTTTGAAATTCTAAAACAGAAATTGTCAACTACTCCTGTATTAAGAGGACCAAATTGGTCCCTTCCTTTTCATATCTGTACCGATGCCTTAGACACAGCCCTTGGAACAGTCCTTGGACAAAGAGAAAATCAAATGCCTTATGCTATTTACTTCGTCAGTAAAAATCTGTCTCCAGCTGAAGTTAATTATACGGTCACAGAAAAGGAATTGCTAGATGTAGTCCATGCTATCAATAAATTTAGACACTATATTACAGGATATCAAGCTTTTGTACACACTGATCATTCAGCCATATGATTCTTAATGAACAAACCTGTAACAAATCCTAGAGTTACAAGATGGCTTTTATTATTACAAGAGTTTAATATTAATATTATTTATAGACCTAGTAAAGATAATCTTGTGGCCGATTTCTTATCTAGAATGATTCACCTGGGAGATAATGCACCAGTAAAAGATACCTTTCCTGATGAAAATTTATTTGCTATTTCTACATTCACTCCATGGTATGCAGATGTTGCTAACTATCTTGTGACAGGGAAGATGCCTCAGAAATTGTCTCCTAGAGAAAAACATAAGGTAATTCAACTAAGTGAAAATTACATGTGGCACGATGATTGCCTCTACAAAACAAGACCATATTTGGTGATCAAGAGATGTGTAAGGGAAGATGAAATTCATGATATTTTACAAGCCTGCCATGATGGCCCCTGTGGAGGACACTTCGCAGAAAAAAGGACTGCTTACAAAGTTCTGCAATCAGGTTACTACTGGCCTCATATTTTCAGAGATGCTAAAACCTATGTATCCAATTGTGATGAATGTCAATGAATGGGTAAGCCTACTGCATGAGACCAAATGCCACTTCAAGCCCAAATAGTCATTGAACCATTTGAGAAATGGGCATTAGATTTTGTAGGGCCCATTAACCCTGCATCTAAAAAGAAAAAGTATGTACTTGTATGCACTAACTATGTGACTAAATGGGTTGAAGCAAAGGCTTTACCGACTTCCAGTGAACAATCAGTGGTAGATTTTCTTTTTAATGATATGTTTACTAGATTTGGTGTATCGCGAGAAATTGTGACTGATCAGGGAACCCAATTTACCTCTCATCTAGTAAAAGTTGTTACAGAACAGTACCAAATCAAACAGAGGAAATCTACACCCTATCATCCACAAGCCTATGAACGAGTAAAATGTTCTTTTTTCTGGGATGGTATGAAACAATATGTTTGTAATATTGTGGATGAATGTGATGTGTGTCAACATACCAAAGGAGAAATAGTCAAATCTCTTGGCACACTATAACCACTTCCGATTCCACCTGCTATTTGGTGGGATATCTCTATGGATTTTATTGTAGGCTTACCTAAACCGGGAAATAAATCAGCCATCATGGTGGTATTTGATCATCTTTCCAAGTATTCTCATTTATTTTCTCTTCAACACCCATTTACAGCATCCACTGTGGCTCAACTTTTCATGGATTATGTCTTCAAGCTTCATGGCATGCCACATTCTATTGTTTTTTATCATGACCCAACTTTCACCAACAATTTTTGGCAAGAAATGTTCAAGCTACAAGGCACCCAATTGCATATCAGCACAACTTATCATCCCTAGATTGATGGTCAAACTGAAGTTGTCAACAATTGTTTAGAAACATATTTGAGGTGTTTTGCATCGAAAAGGAAAAATCAGTGGGCTCAATGCTTACAACACTTTGTACCATACAACTACCCGCATGACTCCTTTTGATGCAATATATGGACAAAATCCACCTTCAGTTCTCTCATATTTCCAGGTATCTCGAAGGTCCAGGCAATTGACCAAACGCTTATAGTTCGAGAGGATATTCTTCATACCCTCAAAGAGAATTTGGTCATGGCCCAAAATCGTATGAAGCAACAAGCAGATCAAGGTCGCCCTGAACGTCAATTTGCAGAAGGGGATTAGGTGTTTCTTCGACTACAACCTTACAATAAAACTTACCTCAAGGATGACCATTTTCAGAAACTGGTGCCCAAATTTTATGGTCCTTATATTGTTCTCAAGAATGTGGGACAGGTGGCCTATCAGTTATATTTTCCCCATCATTCTAAGATCCATCCTATTTTTCATGTTTCCTTCTTAAAGAAGGTGATTGGAACTAAGTGCCAAACTCAAACCAACCTTCCTGAGTTGGATGAAGAAGGCTCCATTTGGATACAACCACAAGAATTTTTGGACTAGCATGAGCGTCGTTTGCATCAGCGAACCATCAAGGAAGTGTTAGTCCAATGGAAAGATACAACTCTAGTAGATGCCACTTGGGAACCAACTACCATTCTGCAATAATTGCCACATCTCAAGCCTTCAGGACAAGGTTGTTTTTAAGGGGGAGAACATGTTAGGGACATAACCCCTCACATAGGTAGAATAATATATTTCGATGTAATGCAGGTCAATATTAATAAGGCCTAGCAATAAGGAAGAATAATTCCAATGTAAGAAGACCTAATAGAAGCTTCCGCTTCTAGGAGGATCTTCTTCTAGATGGTTCTTTTGATAAACATATTTAGTATAAATAGGATTCAAGGGTATGAAAACTTTTTTCTTGGATATTATTGTAATGTAGCTCTGCTCTGCTAGAGGTTTCCCCCTTAAAGAGGCAAGTGAACATTTCTCTCATTAATCAAAGTACTCTTTCTAGTGTTATTATAGTATCATTTTGGCGTTATTGTTTTGTTGTTCTAGTTATATTGTTGTTGATCTGCCATTTCTAGCTATTTATTTTTGTTCTGCATACTTTTTTATATCTAGAATATTACAAATGACCTGGAAATGTAAGGCAAGGAAAGGCATGGCATGGAAAATAAAAGTATGGCATGGTATGGAAAGGCAAGGCATGGCAAGGAAAGACATGGAATGACATGGAAAGACATGTCATGGCATGGCATGGAGAGGAAATTCATTGCATGGAATGGTAAGGAAATGCATGGAATGTTAAGGCAAGGAAAGGCATGGAAATGCATGGAATGTTAAGGCAAGGAAAGGCATGGAAAGGCATGGCATGACAAGGAAAGGAATGGTAAGGCATGGCATGGCATGGCATGGAAAGGCAAGGCATGGCATGGGAAGACAAGACATGGAAAGTCAAGGAATGGTAAGCCATGGACTGGAAAGGCATGGAAATTCAGGGCTTGGAATGGAAAGGAAAGACATGGCATGGAAAGGCAAGGAAAGGCAATGCATGACAAGGAAAGTCACTAAATGGCATGGCATGGAAAGGAAAGGCATGGCATGAAAAGGCATGGCATGGCATGGAAAGGAAAGGCATGGCATGACAAGGCAAGGCATGGCATGGCAAGCTAAGGCATGACATGGCAAGGCATGGCATGGGATGGCGTGACATGGCATGGCATGGCAAGGAAAGGCAAGCCATGGCATGGAAAGGCAGGCCATGGCATGGAATAGCCTAGAAAGGAAAGACAAGTAAAATCAACACAAGGAAAGGAAAGGAAAGGAGAGGAAAGGGAAGGCTAGACATATTTCTGTAACAACAAAAAAATAAAATACAAGAATACCATAAAAGCCATAAATTGAAGATAAAATTTCAATCATTCATAAATCTAAAATATTTGTTCAATTATTCCATGTACATACCCATGGTCATTCAAGTAGACCATCAGGATTAGTTCTAATACTTATGGTCTTCATTAACTTCTCATGCTTAGATAAGCCAAGAAGTATAGTCTGCGAGGCAAGGCAAGGGAGGGCAATGAAAGACAAGGCAATACTAGTCAAGCAAGGAAAGAAAAGGCAAGGAAAGGAAATGCATGGCATGGCAAGGAATGACATGGAAAGGCATGAAAATTCAAGGAATGGCATGGAAAAGCATGGAAAGTCAAGGCATGGCATGGTAAGGAAATACATGGAATGGCATGGCATGACAAGGCAAGGAATGACATGGAAAGGAAAGGCAATGTAAAGCATGGCATGGCATGAAAAGTCGAGACATGAAATGGAATGGAAAGGCAAGCCATGACATGGTAAGGCAGGGCGTTGAATGGGCAGGGCATGGAATGACATGGTATGGAAAGGAATGGCAAGGCATGAAATGGAAAGGTATGGCATGGCAAGGAAAGGAATGGAATGCCATGACATGACATGGCATGGAAAGGCAAGGCATGCCATGTCAAGGCAAGGCATAGCATGGAAATGAAATTCATGGCATGCCATGGAATGGAAAGGCAAGGCAAGGAAAGGCAAGGAAAGGAAAAACAATGCAAGGTAAGGAAAGGCAAGGAAAGTAAAGGAAACACAAGGAAATAAAAGGAAAGGGAAGGCTAGACATAGTTACTTAACAACAAAAAAGAACCACAAAATACAAGAATACCATAACAACCGTAAAATGAAGCCAAAATTTTGATCATTCATCAATCTAAGATATTTGTTCAATTATTCATTTTACATACCTATGGTCATTCAAGTATACCATCAAGATCACTTCTAATACTAACTGTCTCCATTAACTTCTCATTCTCAGAGTAAGGAAATAAGTATTGTACCTTTAATGAGTTCTTACTTGGCATTGTTTGTAGTTGAATGTTTTTATGAACAACCAAGTTTGTAAAGTGGTATACAAATTCACTTGGTCTATAATATGGAAATACATAACTACCTTTCTTCTATTTTCTTTCATCCTATGTCAGATATTCTCCTTTAGTAACCATCGAACCAATCATAAATTCAATTCCTTTGGAGTTTGTTACTTATCACATGAGGGTCTACATTCCCTCTAAACAATGTTCCAACAAATAATTACTACCCCATTCATTACCTCTTGGGTCGACCATTGCATATATGTACCCTACAAAAAATGGAGTGCCAACACGTGAGTCCACTAAATGACCAAAGCATAAAACATTGATGCTAGTTATTCAAAATTTAATAGAAGGTTTCACCGAACTTGGTTGTATGAGATCTAAGATGTGATCATAATCTATTGAAATATTTTATTGGTCCTTCTCCAACTGGGATAATTCCATATTTATACATTGAACAAAGGGAATTGATACATGATCCCATTTATCAATCTAGTATGTGGACCCACAATCATGCCATTCATTAGTACTACATGGACCATAGAAGCAAGCGAGTTTTCTCATCCATATTTCAGCTATTGCATTGTCTTATGTTCGAATTGAATGGAATCCACGAGTCCCATGGGTTTTTTTCCATTCATACCATTGTGATCGATCTACATCGACCACCTCCCAAAAATATCTATGTACCTGTTATTTCCTGTGTGATTGGTCTTCATGGTTTCTTTTTTCCTCTCCCATTACTGAAGAACACCATTAAACAATGGGTTTTTCATCTCGAATGAGGGAAGTAGTTGTGAAATTCATTTCTTTCCTACATAATTTTGTTTTGATGCATGCACCTAATCCATGATGCTCCCCTTTTTCATGCCCAGACTATAAATTGTTCCAAATTTGTGGTACCTTGAGTTTTCTGTGCAACATACACAACCATTGAAATAGACAAGCATTTTTGAACTAGCCAGTGCAACCATCTGATCAAATTCAATGTTGATCCATCTATATTTTATTCTTCTTACGGTGATTGTAAAACAACTAAAAAAAAAATTGTACATAGGCTAAGTCAAGGCATTGATAATCACTTATGTAGAAGTGATACTCCTTCAATATAACTATGTTTTCTTCTTTATTATCTTGTCCATGCATGTATGTGATATGGACCATTATGTTGACCTGATGTGAGTGATAATATTGGATTTGAATCTCATTTTGTGGTTGAAGGGTTTAGTTCTCAACAAAGTCAACCACTTATAAGACAACACCAATGAGAAATGTATCTCTGCATATTCTAAAATGGGTATCCTTCGATCAACACACATGGACATGATGAACATATTGTCATGTCTTTTCAACGAAGTCCTTCATGAAGTCACATACTCATATATCGGAAGTCATCAATTGTATCTTTTTTCTTTCCTTCCCTCCATCAATATCATATGAAACATATTTAAATCTTTTCAAGGCAACCTCCTTCCTCCTCAATTCATACTCATGGCTTACATGGATGCACTTTCTCAGTAATTCCATTCCACCACACATGGGGCATGTCCCATCTATGAAATATATTTGATAAAATGTACAACGATATTTCCTCTTACACATGATGTTATGAAGAATGTCTCTAGACGACAATGGTGGAAATATAACTGAGAATTCCTGCAAAAGGGTGTTATGCAATACACAATGTGTGTGTGTGTGTGTGTGATAATAATATCCATTCTAAATCTGATATCTACAACAACATGTGTTATGAATTGTATTTATTCAAAATACCAAGGATTTATTTTATGGAAAGATCTTTGGCCCAAGTTAAGTGCACTATGTATTGTCTTGAATCTCTCATACAATTTTGTCTGTGTAATTTAAAGAAACTATTTAATATGGGGTTCACGGTCCCAAGATCACCTTCTCAATTTTAGTACATATTTTTGGTTGGAAGAAGGACTAGTGTTCTCATGCTAGAATTCATGTACTAGTTCCTTATCTTCTCCAATTAACTTCATGTCAAAATGAGGTAGCCTACCAATGAAGGACTAAAAACATTTTGGGCCACCTGTGTCGAGGCTATCTCATCTATTAAATTACTTTCTACAGATTTTTATATTGCATTTCATGAGATGAGAGGTTTGTTGGAGAAAGTGATTTTTTCTTGTGATCTTGATAACAATTGATTGTGACAAGACACATCAGGTTGTGTTACGGTCTTTAGAACGAAATTTCTTACAATTTTTTTGAAAAGCATCCATAAGGTTTCTAAAAATATGATGACTTGTTCTAAACTTTTGACTATTTTAATGCCTAAAATTATCCTAACAGCAGTCAAACTTCTAGATTTTAACAAAGACAAAAGTAATTGACATTTAGTGGCATAAGATTTTGGTTCAAAATATTATTTAATGATTTTCTAAGAATGATAACAAATAGTCTAGTCAGGTAACTTACCTTCAAGTGATTCTAGACCACTTTCATCCACTTGATTGTCTTTAGGAGTTATTCACCGCACACTGCTCAATCTAGGTAGGGATGATGAACCCATATTATGGAACTCTTTGCCTTCCTGTTGTGGAGTTAACAATGTTGCAATTATTTCCCCTTCAATCATTAGAGGATCAATTATAGGAGGAGAGTGGACATTTACATGACCAGTTTTTGGAATGTCTTGTTATCCAACAAGAGGTTGCACCAAAGAAACCTCTTCACCATAATGCTATGCACTAGTTGCCTCTCTAATTTCATCCATTGTATAATCAACTCCAATAAAATCCTCCACCATCTAGTCATCCACAAAAACTTGTCTTGATGGGATATTGATTGGAGGTATAGTAGAAGTGTGAAGTAGATTGGTCTCTATTGAACTCCCACGCTTTGATTATGGTGATGGAGAATAAACAATAGTGACATATATTCCACTAGAAATTGGATTTCCCTCTTCTTAAATCCTACGTTTTAACATATGTAACCTTACTTTTTATCTTTATTCATTTACCTTTTCAATGGGTATTTATTTTCTTATGGACTTTCTACCTCAATTTTGTAGGTTCCCCATGTTTAAAGAGAAAAATTGGATTCCAATAACACAACAACAAATTTTTCCTGGTATTACACAAGAAGACACAACTAACAATTCCAATTTCAATTCCATTTGGACAAATTTTCCTTGGTATTACACAAGAAGACGCAACTAATAGTTCCAATTCGAATTGGAAAAAATATCTTGGTATTACACAAGAAGACACAAATAACAATTCCAATTCCAATTGGACAAGTTTTCCTTGGTGTTACACAAGAAGACACAAATAACAGTTCCAATTGGAAAAAATTGTCTTGGTATTACACAAGAAGACACAATGAACAATTCCAATTAAAAAAATTTGTCTTGCTATTACACAAGAAGACACAACCAACAATTCCAATTGGAAAAGCAATTCTTGGTATTACACAAGAAGACACAACTACCAATTGCAATTCCAATTAGATAAATTTGTCTTCCAAATATTCCCACAATTGTCTCCTAATAATAAAAAAAATATCTATGAATTAAACAACAAGACAAAAAGAAAAAAAACCTATCTGTTGTTATTTTTTCATGCGGATGTCGAGTTTGTTCAAGTTTTTGAGATAGATGAGGTTGAGGAGTGTCCTTGGCACATAAAAATGCCCAGTAGGAACACACACATGTTCCTTTTGGTAAGGGATGAACACCCAACCTCAAGGATTTCAAGTCACAAGAGTGTGTGTGCACTCTTAATGAAACAATTATAGCATTTATTGTACAACAAACATGTCTATGAATAAATATGTATAGGGGTTTGGGGACAACTATGACCTAAGGGCTTATGATTGAAAGTGTTTTGAAGCATAGATGGTGACAACCCCCTTCCCTCCTTTGGACTGGCACGACTTCTCGGTCTAGGATCATTCAAGTCGTCAAACCAAATGGTTTGTCGAGCTCCTAATGGAACCAATTTAAACTTGACACAGGCCCTTTTTGCTTCCTCGGCACCCACTATGTGGAACCTGCAAAC
This sequence comes from Picea sitchensis, assembly GCA_010110895.2. Taxonomy (NCBI): domain Eukaryota; kingdom Viridiplantae; phylum Streptophyta; class Pinopsida; order Pinales; family Pinaceae; genus Picea; species Picea sitchensis. The sequence goes on from SNQJ01S0001832.1 coordinate 263,852, forward strand.
CCTCTCCTTAGCGCTTTTCAACTCTTGCATCAATGGCCTTAGCTCTCGGTGCTAAGATCCTCCCTTGATGGGACCACGGTTGTGTCTGTGGGTCAACTCCCTTCGCGACCCCATGCTTCAGGACTTTCATGAGATGCTTTCTTCTCCTTCCCCTATTTCCTGAATCGACGAATTCTTCGGGACCAGATATATGGTTGTCGTTCTCCCCATGATCAATTACTGTGATCCACTTCACGATATCAGACCTCACGAGTATTCTCTTCTCTTGACTATGCTTTTCCTGACTTGTGAATTAGTGAAATACCAATACCATTCCATGTGTCCTCCTCGATGGATGACCAAGATTTCTCTGACTCTCATCTCTTTGGGACTTCCTCTCAGCTCTTCTTTGAAGGGTTCCTCCTTTGAAATATGCGACTCTCTGCCACATGCCTTCCATATCTAATGGCCTAGATTTACTTCGCTCTTCGCGACCTTGGGAAGACTCTTGTTTGCTTCGGGCAAACCTTCTGAAGCTCCTACTCCCGAACTTCTCGATATTTTGCCACCTGTCTTATCCTCAAATATGGATGACTTCTCCATCTTCGAGACTTCATAAATTCCTCGACTCCTTTGCACACTTAGAGAAAATTCACCTTTCTAGACTTAGACTGTTCTCAAAACTCCTTTCTGCACTCCTTGCAGAAATTTGTGCATCTCTCCTGTGACTTTGCTCGACTTGAAAACCTTCTGAGTTCATGTTCCTTTGTGAACTTCCTTGTGCCTTACTGGAAAATTTTCTCTCTTCCTCTTGAGCTTTGTAAAATGAACTAATAGTTCCTGGGCACATTCCTTGCGCTTGGCTCAAGTCTTTGACAACTTATCTCTTAGCCTTAGGGAAAGGTTTAAGGAATCTCCTTTCCTTTGTCGATGCACTCCTTGCAAAGCCTTCCTTCACCAGAATGTTCAACAATTATGGGATTCTCCAACACTTTCGACCATGTTGCTTCTTTGCATGCTCACACTAGCTCTATGCCCTCCTGGCAGAGTATTTCAGAGTGTTCAGTAACTCTGAACTATGCTTCTCCCCACACAATCTATCTTTCCAAGGAACTTAACCACCTTGAAATTTCTCCCTGAATCTGTGAATTAATCAGGTGTGTCCTCCTGGTAACTTCTTCTCTAACTCCACTGAGCTCATAGATGCACTCCTTGCATCGGCTCAAAGAGTTTCCTTGCCCTATCATGCACTCCTTTCACTTAGCCTAGATAACTAGACTTAACTCAACACACTCACGAATAGGAAATTGTATCTCTATCCCCACAGATGATTTCTAACATTCATATACAATTCACAAACATGTAAATGACATTCATAACACAGTATCCATTACACAAAAATATAGAACATTAAAAAATGCCATTTTCTGTTAATGGGGGATTGCCAAATTACAATGGTGGAGTCCGAGCTACAACTGAGTCTCGACTCTCATCAACCTCTCGCCTACCAACCTTATAAATGGAAATAATGCAAAGATGTATACAAGAGGGGATCTATGAGCTTCCCTCACAAACTAACATAGTGGTGTCAAATCACCATTCAAAACACCTATCTAATTGATAGATTACAATGATGGAAATTTGCTCCAAATCAGATGCAGATCCCTTTTTCCGTCAACCTATTAATGGTGACCTTATCTCCATCTTGTGCAAAATCACAACTTGTATTTTCCAACTTGTCTTCATTAATTTCCTGGATCACGCCTTAGATTGTTGAGGCAAAAATGAGAGAGAAACACCTCTCCTTCCTTGAATGTGCACCACGCGTGTTAATTAGCTGACGCGTGCTAAGATGGGGCGATGCCCCTACATCATACTCCACAGCTACGAAAATCATGAGCTCCTACTCATGAGCTTTCCAGCGTGTCTGAAATCCACCTGGATCCCAAACTTTCTCTTGGAGTTGTCTCTCGGCTCCTCTGCTTCGTTGCTTCTATTCCTGCATCTTCCCCACTTCTCGTGCAGGTTTCCTTTATTCCAGCTTCCTCTTGATGACTGCTTCTTCTTCCAACTCCAACATCAACTTCCTTATCTCTTCGATCACCTTGTCCAACTGCTCCATTGGCTAGTTCTTCTGTTGCAGACTAACTTGCTGCACTCCCTCCTTGTCGATTGACAAATCACACTGACTTCCCAAGACATCTTCTTCCTTTCTGGCCTTATCTTGCCACTCTGCTGGAGTCTTCACTCTTGTAGGCTCCTCATCACTGAACTGTTTCTCAACTACCACTTCTCCTGACAAATTCTCTTCTGCCAATCCTTCGACTGTTCCCATTCCATCTTCCTCCAGCTGCTCCTCATGTTGGTATAATACTTCATCTACTTCCAACTTAGCATGTTCGATGTGCATGCTTTGCACTACCACTCTCCTCTCCAGGTCTTCCAATTCCTCACACAAATCAACAAATTTGATTTTGTCTGCTTCTTCTTCTACTGTAGACCTCAGTGCTGCAGTCATCTCCTATTCAGCTTCCTGGCTGGAAACATAGAGCGATTCTGTTGAATTCTCTTCCCCTTCCATTGGGACATACATTAGTATCTACTCCTATCCCATATTAACAGTCTCTTTTTTTTTTTTTATGTTGCATTTGAAACCTCCATGCTAGCCTCTCCTCAGTCGCTTGGTAGGAATATCTCGACTCCCCCAATGATCAGAATGCTCTCTTGATCCTTCTCTTCGATGGTGGAAGTTTGCAACTTCTCATCATATTCATTCACACAAATCATAGCTCCATGCGAAATTCCATCTGAGTGAGGTACTTCTTTTTCATCCTCTTCACCTATCAACATCCTCTGTCATGAACCCTCATCTTAGCTTAGCTCTTCACCCTTTCCCACCTGGAAATCTGGGATGTCTCTTCTTCCCACTTGGAAATTTACAAGATCCACTAATCCCTTCTCATTTCCCACCTAACAACCTAAAATATTCTTTCTAGGTCTCTTTCCCTTATGAATGAGGTTTTCATGATGCCTTAGCCACCTCTTTACCACCTATTGCTACCTCCTGGCCAACAACTTTTGAACAGGCCATCTGGCTGTCCTCTTCAAAGGTCATTCGTACCTCCAATGTACCTTTGACTCCTACTACATTTTGAATGCAAGCCTATCCATCTGTGATCATATTTCACTGAGATCCTTTTCCATATCCACCTTTCTCTTCTATAGGTAGACTCCCCCTTGACCATGTTTATGACCGTCAATGGCCATCTTTACCTTCCACCCACCCTCCTGGCAAGTCTATTGTTCACTCTACAACTTGGAGCATCTTCATCTTCTCCTTCGCTTGAAATACATAGATGAAAACTTTCTCTGATACCAGTCTTGGTGAAAACCCCCTTCCCTCCTTTGGGTTGGAACGACCTCCTGGTCTAGGATCGTTCAAGTCATCGAACCAAATGGTTCGTCGGGCTCCTGATGGAACCGATTTCAACTTGACACGTGCCCTTTTTTCTTCCTCAACACCCACTATGTGGCACCTGTGGACCCTCTCCTTAGTGCTTTTCAACTCTTGTGTCAATGACCTTAGCTCTCGATGCTAATCTCCTCCCTTGATGTGACCACGGATGTGTCCATAGACCAACTCCCTTCGTGACCCCGCACTTCAGGAATTTCGCGAGATGCTTTCTTCTCCTTCCCCGGTTTCCTGAATCAAAGAATTATTTGGAACCAAATATACAGTCCTTGTTCTCCCTGCGATCAACGGATGTGATCGACTTCGCGAGTTCAGAGCTCGAGAGTCTTCTCTTCTCTTGATTCTTCTTTTCCCTACTTGTGAATCGAAGAAATGTTGATCCCACTCTACGTGTCCTCCTCGATGGACGACCAACATTTCTCCGGCTCTTAGTTCTTCGTGACTTCCTCTCGGCTCTTCTCCGAAGGGTTCATCCTTCAAAATACATGACTCTCTACCATGTGCCTTCCAGATCTAACGACCTGGATTTAATTCTCTCTTTGTGGCCTCATGAAGACTCTTGTTTTCTCCTGACAAAACTTTCGAAGCTCCTGCTCTCGAACTTCTTGATATTCTGCCACCTGTCTTCTCCATGATTATGGATGACTTCTCCATCTTCGGGACTTCGACAAGTCCTCGACTCCTTTGCACACTTAGCACAAATTCACCTTTCGAGACATAGATTGTTCTCAAAACTCCTTTCTGCACTCCTTGCAGAAATTTGTGCAGCTCTCCTGTGACTTTTCTCGACTTGAAAACCTTCTGAGTTCACGTTCCTTTGTGAACTTCCTTGTGCCCTCCTGGAAAATTTTCACTCTTCCTCCTCATCTTTGTAAGATGAAGTTACAGTTCCTGGGCCCACTACTTGCACTTGGCTCAACTCTTCGACGAATTCTCTCTTACCCTTAGGGAAAGGTTTAAGGCATCTCCTTTCCTTTGTCGACGCACTCCTTGCAAAGCCTTCCTTCACCAGAATGTTCAACAATTATAGGATTCTCCAACACTTTCGACCATGTTGCTTCTATGCATGTTCACACTAGCTCGATGCCCTCCTGGAAGAGTATTTCAGAGTGTTCAGTAATGTTGAACTATGCTTCTACATAGTCTATCTTTCCAAGGAACTCAACTGCCTTGAAATTTCTCCCTGAGTCTGCGAATTAATTTGGTGTGCCCTCCTGGCAGCTTATCTTTTGACTCCATTGAGTTCAGATACACACTCCTTGAGTCAGCTCACAGAGTTTTCTTACCCTATTGCGCACNTGAACTATGCTTCTACATAGTCTATCTTTCCAAGGAACTCAACTGCCTTGAAATTTCTCCCTGAGTCTGCGAATTAATTTGGTGTGCCCTCCTGGCAGCTTATCTTTTGACTCCATTGAGTTCAGATACACACTCCTTGAGTCGGCTCACAGAGTTTTCTTACCCTATTGCGCACTCCTTGCACTTAGCCTAGAGAACCAGTCTTAACTCAACACATTCATGGATAGGAAACTGTATCTCTATCCTTGCAGATGATTTCTAACATTCATCTACATTTCACAAAAATTTAAATGACATTCATAACAAAGTATCCATTACATAGAAAGATAGAACAGGAAAAACTATAATTTTCTATTAATGGTGGAATTCCAAATTACAATGGTGTAGTCTGAGATACAACTCAGTCTCGACTCTCATCAACCTCTCGCCTACCGACCTTCTAATTGGAAATAATACAAATATTTATACAAGAGGGGCTCTACGAGCTTCCCTTGCAAGATAAATTAGTGGTGTCAAATCACCATTCAAAACACCTATCTAATGGACAGATTACAATGATGGAAATCTGCTCCAAATCGAATGTCGATCCCTTCTGCCATCAACCTATTAATGGAAAACTTCTCTCCATCTTGTGTGAAATCACAACTTGGTTTTTCCATATTGTCTTCATTAATTTCCTAGATCATGCCTTAGATTCTCGAAGCAACAATGAGAGGGAGGCACCTCTCCTTCCTTGAATGCGCACCATGCGTGTTAATTAGTTGGTGTGTGCTGAGATAGAGAAATGATCCCGCATCAAGAGAGAAATGGTTAGATCACCAATATGTGGGTGCAAGGGTTGTGGGGACTTTTAAAAGAGGTATATGCATAGTGCACTTAGGGCTTGGGTGTTGAGGGAAATAAGGGTTGAGTATAGGTTATTCTTAGGCTTAGATGGAGCTAGGGGGATCTAGTTCATTGTCTAGGTCAAACTCTAGGTCATATTTTAGGTCATGGTCATCTTATAGGTCTAGGCCATGGTGTAGGTCATGGTATAGGTATTTCTATGTCTATGTCTAGGTATAGGTCTTCACATGTCTAGGTCAAGGCCATTTCTTGCCTTGCGATGTACCAAATTTTCTATAGTGTGTGAGAGTCTGAGAGGGAGAGAGAGAAATACAT
>SNQJ01S0001832.1:279934-306558 GCA_010110895.2 Picea sitchensis
AGAGACAGAAGAGGGGGGAATAGAGAGGAAGTGTGTGTGAGAGTGTGATGGATGGAAATGCAAGGTCTAGGTCTTTCCATGCCTTATGATGTCTAGGTATTTCCATATCTAGGTCTTTCCATCTCTACGTATTACCCTATATAGGAGTGTGAGAGGGAGAGAGAGAGGGATACAAAGAGAGAGATTAGAGAGAGAGAGTGAGAGGAAGGGGGGCATAGAGAGGGAAAGGGGGTAGAGAGAGGTAAAGAGACAAAGTTGGGAGAGTAGGGGAGAGAGAGGGAGGGTGATTGAAAGTGTGGGGGAGAGAGGAGTAGAGGTAGGAGAGAGAGAGGGGGGGGGAATGGAAAATAGGAAGTAGGATATAAGAGTGCATCTGCACTCTTAGGAATGAATGCACATTCCTAGAGCGCATGTGCACTATAAGGAACGTGTGTGTGTTCCTAGAGCACATGCACGCTATTAAGAACACGTGCATGTTATTTTGAATTTAAATTTTTTGGGGTGGGATTGACAATTTTAGAGTATGTGTGTGTTGAATTGGTTTCATTGGAGTTAGGTTTCGGATGAAAAACCTAGTGGTTGAATCTGCAAATTGATAAAATCGACGATTTTTGTGAATACCTCTCTCTCTCTCTATTTTTTTTTATGTTATTTTTATATAGGATATACAATTCATTTTTTGATGAAACTACAAACATAGATAGAGCCGGCTATGTAGATTGCAAATATATCAGTTTTTTTTTTTTAAATTAATATTGTTTACTATTTTTAATACATTTTTTTCTTCGCATATATCAAAATCCTAGAATGCATACCTCTCTTATTTCTGCTATAATTTTTTGTTGGCTTAACCATTTCTAAAATGAGTTATATGCCACACTAGAAAAAGTCGATATATTGATCTCAAAATAAATAAATTATTTTGATCATGTTAAGACCCTCTTATCCTGCACAAACAAAAGACATTATAATTTTAAGGATATATTGAGTTTCATAATTTAAAAAATATATAAAATTAATATTATAAATTTCCAAAAAACACATCACACTAGGAAAATGGGTTCTCTACAATTATACAAGGTTTTGGAATGAAATTTCATCGTTAAGGTACTCAACACCTGCATGAACAAAAACATATACCTTATATTTTTATGGAAAAATAACATACCACTTTTATAAAAAATCAAATTTCACATAGTCATTCACAATTTATATGAACAAAAGTTGTATATTCAGAAAGGTAATTCAATTTCCTACATTTCATCCTCTTACACGATATTCAAATTTATTGTAAAAGTACCTTGAGTAATCCCTCCAAGTTAATAGGTTATTATATTTCCATGTTTGTATTTCCACTAACGCATCATCAGAGACCATCATTAGCTTGCACATACCCCGTTATTTTGGTTCCCTTTTCATATATCTATTGTTTGGTTCTAATTTGTTAAGTTTGGATGATTTTTTTGGTTGAATGCACAAAGTTAGTGGAGCTTTTAAATGAAATTCAACATTTAAAAAATTCACTCATGTTATCAAAATGTAGAACAATAACATGTTTTTAGAAGCTAGATGTAAGGAAGTTCAAGATTAAAAATTCATTTGACATGTGGGCTAGGTCAAGACATTGCATACACGTTCTACGTCGCCAAAATAGATACAATTTTTTTTTTAAATGAAATAATTTTTACTTCACCAAAACAAGTATGAGTTTTTCTTACATTTTTCTTACATATGAAAAAAAACTCTTCCATAACACATGCACTTTCGTGGCATATAGAAATGAATAGATGTTCTTAATAACTCAAAATGGCATAAGGAATTGCTAATTATTTTTTATGTGTTATTGAAATGAGATTTTGGTGTGGTGTAAATCCATAAGAGGTTCAAAATTTTAACTATCCCATGTATACCAAATATAATATGATGAGTAAATTAGTGCTAATGAATCTAAGATGATTAGTAAATTAGTGCTAATGATGGTGACGAAGTTGGTGAAAATAAATATGATGGTTTTGGGATTAGTGTAGGTGTCTACATATTCAAACATTTAATGCAATGTTGAGAGAGTGTCTTCACTCCCTTCCACCTAGTATGTCATGAGGGAGATATGAATATTGTATAGTGCCAACAACATCAAATATGTTAGAGTTTCCTTGGAATTTCACACTTCGTTTTTCTCTCTTTTTCTTTGACTAATGTGAGGAAAATAATACTTAGATTCCTAGTGTATGAACTTTGGCCATTTCAAATTTCTATGGATGGTCTTATTTCCTAGAGCATGGTTTAGAGCTAGAACATGAAAAATTATTGCCTAATTTTTTTTTAGTGTTCATGGCCCATCTACATAGCCCTAAATCATCTCAATGGACCTATAAATGGAATACTTGTCTTTCAAGTCAGATATGGGAATTATTCTAATGATTGTTGGACCATGTATGAGTCTTGGCTCTATATTTATAGTTTTGTGATGCAAAACTAGGCACATGGGTTCAAATAATTTCGTTTGCGGATCACAAGACATGAATATGGCCTAAAACTAGCACAAAGTCACTATAAAGGGAATCATTTTCCTAGACTTTTGAGCTAAGATCAACTTTTATGTTTAGGATAACATTCATGGGTCATGTAGGTTAGGTCATTGTTTAAGTATGAAGATGTAACTTTTCACCTACAGTAAGGATATGGTTAGGGGTTTTAGATTTTATATGGAAAGGATGGGTCTTGGGTATAGGCCATGGTTTATGACCAAAACCTACATACATAGGTCCTAGGAGTTTCCTCTAATGATCATTTCTCATGCACATGGCCCTAGACTACCATAAATGCATTGTATAAAAAAATGTTCCCCATAAGTGGTATATATGCATATATTTGTAATTTAAAGTAGAATGGATGGGTATCATGGCATCATGGAATTTTCAATTCCAGAAGCTCAGGGCATAGGCCCCAAAAATTATTTAATATCTCATGGGGCATGCACAAGGTCCTAAACAACCATAAATACCCTACAGAAGAAAATATTTTCCAATGAGTGGTATATGGGGATGGATTTTATGGTTAGTGTATCTTGGGTGAGCAGTTAGGAGTAGGATCCATGGGATGATGACCTTTAAAAATTACTAGTAAATATCATGGATTATGCAAGGGACCCCAAAGAATCATTACTATTACTAGGTAATTGGAATACCATTAAGAGTTCATGTGTTGTGGCTTTAGGTATTGTTATTGTCGTAGGATGCATGAAAGACTTTTTTAGATCATAAGGCCTAATTTTCCTCCCATGACCATGTTTAGGGCTTTTAGAACCATAACTAGTGCTAAAAAAATCCAATTGATGCCAAAATACCCAATTGGAGGTGAATGATATCCTCAAGAGTTCTTGATTTTTGGTTCAGTGCATATCTATATTAATATGTAATTCAAGTTGCTACCTAGAAACTCGAAAGGATCAATGATTTCATGGTATGTGTGTGTGTGCATGTGCTTGAGCGCGTGTGCACATGTGTAATTATCTTTAATATGCATGTATAGTTGTTATCTACTATTTAGAGTTAACTACTAAATTTACCATCATGTTCACGTTTGAATGGTTCCTATTGATCCACTCTAACCATCAAATCTAGTGATTTCAAAATCTAGTTGCTGAAGACAACATTGGGTTCTCACATGGATGACACTGTTTATAGTAAATATTATTGGTTTGCTACTATAATTTTTCTCTCGAACCTTCTTTTTTCAGTTATTAGTTGGTTAGAGAGGTTGCTTTCGCATTGGACTAGTCTTTCCATTATTTGGATCGATTATTCAAGTATCATTTCCACTGGTAAGGAGTATATCATACTCCATTGTATTGTTGAACTTTAATATATTAATTACATGGCATCCTAAATAGACACTTAGGTTTTGGTTTCATGTGGAGTATTAGAGACTTTGAAATTCACAAATTAAATCATTTGATAGAGTTTGGTGCAACTATGTATATTACCGTCAAATGGATCATTCTTTGATCCACCACCTTAATCATAAATAAGAATTTCCTTAACTGGTATACTCCCTACTTATTCACAATTTGGGTCATTTTTATGTTAACTTTTGACCCTCCATCTGCAATGTCCTTTTATTATATCCCAACAAACATAAGTGATTTGTATGTAGTTATTCCTTGCACTAGTCCCCAAGGAAAGGATTGGTATACATCCCCGACATATAGACTAGAGTTTTTCATCTTAGGTGATATAGGCATCTCATTTGAGGCTAATATTCCATTTTAGGATGGAATCCAATATTGTATATTTTTCATCTGATGGGATATCTCTCATATATTGACATTAACTCCTTCCTCTGCCATTGAAGTAGTACAATGTTTGGATTTCTAGGCTCAACCTCACTTTCTCTTGCTCTAGGTTTACAACATTGAGAGTGGCAACTTTTAAAATATGGGCTATAGCCTTTCAAAGTCATATTCATCTTTGTTCATGTATCCTTTTGTTGTACTCAATATGTGGATGCCATTTAAATAAGATGTTTGCATTGATTGGTATAGTTTTGTAAATCAATATCGTTATAACAAAATGTGTTTGTGGTTCAACATGAAAAACAACAAAGCATCACATTGAACAAGTTGTGGCCTTAGTGACTTCTTTTATAAAAAAATTCAATTTCTTATGTGTGTGTAAATTAATTTTGGATTAAGTTGTTTACAAATACAAAAACTATAATGAAACAAATTGGAAACATTCTAATTTTATTGTGTTTATGTCAAAATTATTAAAAAAACATACATATTTGAATTTAAAAACAATGATTTTTTTTTTATATATATATATATATATATATATATATATATATTAAAAAATTAAAAAAAATAATTAAATATTCTCTTTTACCACCACCACCAACAACTTCTCTACCATAGTTTTCTACCACCCTACTCCATTATTCCCACCCTTGACTCCACTTTCACCAATAATTGTTTCTATCTCCCTCCGTTCCTCCCTTACCCTATTCCATTCTTCTGTCTCCTCCACCACTTGCTCCACTCTCCCCTACTCAAACCTACCCTCCACCATTCCCTCCTTCCATCTCCCTCTACCCTCCACTCCAACCTCCTCCTCTTAATTTTCCATTACCACACGCCACCCCACCCCACCTTCTCTCTTATTCCCTTTCGGACCCCACTCGACCATCTCTCTTCCACCCTCCACCCCACCTTTTCCCATCCCCCTCCACTCCACCCACCCTCCACTATGTCCACGACATGTATTCAACCTACACCGTCGACTCTTTACACCACCTACCCCATACACCATCCACCACTTTCCACATCCATCATAATGTATTAGTTTCATAGTACATCAAGTGGTCAGAGAAAATACTAAATGTCAATTAACAAACCATAGAATAATAATAAAACAATAGATCATATTGATATATCAGTATGTGACTTTTAATTAACAAAACGTGGTCATGTTCATAAAAGTATGCTATCATGACGGAAAATCTAACCATTGATGTTATTGGTATATGAATTTTAATTAACAAAATGTGGGCAACTTCGTAAAAGTATGGAAGCATTCCTTTGAGAAAAACTCTCCGCCCAACACTGCAATAATAATGAAGCTGCATGACCAATAAATTTATTCTCTTACAATATTTTCCCCAAGTGACAAAGAATAAGAATTAACTCTTGTGATTATTCCAAAACTTGAATGCATTCTTTTTTCATATATTTTAAGTAAATGATAATACTTTTGTGCTTTTTTCTTTCAAAGATTAAGAATTAGCTCTTAACTCTTGTGATTATTCCTAAGCTTGGATGCATCATTTTTTCATATATTTTAAGTAAAGGATAATATTTTTGTGCTTTTGTCTTTCAAAATGCATGATATATTCATTAAGTCATCTTGGAAATTTTAAACGTTTTAAAACCCTTTCTTACATATATTTATTCTTTGATTCTATAAAATGGTATGATATATTTAAAAATAGATTTTTTTGAGCGCCAAACTTTTTTACTACACATAGTTAAATTAAGGATTATAAAACTAAGTAATTTTTATATAGTTGTTTTTTAATTGAATATGTTGGTTGTAAAAAACACTTAAAATTTTAAGAAAACATAAAGATTTCAAGAATATTTTTTAAAAAATTGAAGTTTTCATGTGTCTTTTTTGTATTTTAGGGAAGATTTCCCTATATATTTTTAAACTATTTTACTCACAAACTAATTTTCTTATTCAGAATAGTGGTGGGATTTATGCAATAATTCCATCTAATGATTAAATATAAGAAGGAGAAAATCNCATGTGTCTTTTTTGTATTTTAGGGAAGATTTCCCTATATATTTTTAAACTATTTTACTCACAAACTAATTTTCTTATTCAGAATAGTGGTGGGATTTATGCAATAATTCCATCTAATGATTAAATATAAGAAGGAGAAAATCAACAAGTTATCTATTATACTATTTATAACTACCAACACCAAAACCCACACCTTTGGGATCCATTATGCACATTCATCCATTCACCCATGAATCATATATAGAAGAGTAAGCAGAAGATGATATTCACCCTGGTAGATGATATTCACCCTGGTATCCCATTTTCCTTTCCTAGAAATGAATCCCAAATTGAGCTTATCAAATTTAGCCTCAAGAATTCAGACGACATCCATGGTGGCTCTGTTTTCTTCCTGCTATTGAGCCACTTCCTGGGCCACCATATCCTTGGTTAACCAATATGTTTCTACTAGAAAAAAATATTTAGTGTCATGGGTTGGGGATTTGTTGGCCCCTCAATTTTGAAGACCACCCATTTTTACGGAAATAGTAAAGTTTTATGAAACAATAGAGCATATCAATGAGAAATCTAAGTGGCGGAAAAATAAATGAAATCATGCCAACAGTGCATATAGATTAAATGCCAGTTGGAGGAAGAAGCTAAAAGGTTTAAAATATTTGAGTGTAGGAAAATACAAAGAGGGAAAGCATCAAAAACAAAATCAAGAAACAATAGAAGCAAAATAAAGAAATAGCCAAGGGAATGATACAAATTGAGAAAAATGTAATGGGAAAGAGCTAATGGTTGATTCTCGCTATTGTAATTTCTTAAATACTATCACGATTGGTGTGGCTAATTGAAAATAGGATGAGATAACTATGAGATCTAGTGTTATTATTGAGAGTTGTTAGATTGTTTTTGCTCGATTCATGGTCTTCTTTTGTCATTGTTTCTCTTGTATAAGTCTCGATTTGAAAGAAAAAATTCATGGAAACCAGTCTGAGATATGATAATATATGATGGATTATTGTTGGTTATCTACTTTATCTACTATGATCTTAATTTAATGTCATAAGTTGACCGAGGCTTAGATTTGAACAAGTTTTCAGCAAAGCCCTTCTAAAGCTATTGCCCCCCCTGGTAACCATAAGGCAACGCAATACCCACAGTGCACTGCGCAGTCTCACCCAAGATAATTCTATGGGTGGATGCAACGCTCAAGTGCTTGCAGCTTGGGAGTGAGTAGGGATCTGTGATTGTACTCTGTGATCTTCATTCATTATTCATTTCCCTCATTCATATTAACTATTCCATCATTCATACATGCAAACCAAAGTTCTAACTAAGTCATTCATGTATTTTTATAACAGTTAATCATTGACAATAAAGGAGTAAAAAATTATCAATCCACATAACACATGATCTACTATGGTTCACTTCCTCCTGGGTTACATCCACAAATATTTGTCTCTCAGGCTCTTTTATTATGTTTCTGCAATATATCACGTCGTACGCACTTACAGTCTTTGGTGTTACAATCTCAACAGGATTCTTGATCCCTGTGAGGTTTACTAGATCGCACCAGACTCCTCAACCTGCAATATAACCATCAGGACCGAGTTGCTCGACTCTCCTTTAGCTCCACAACTTACAAAATGTTATAGCTCTTACAAACTCTTCACAAAACAATCCTCTCTTACATGTTAGAGCCTTTGAACTCTCCCTGACCATCCATCCTTCCCTAGACCTCCTAGGTACTTACTTATACATATTCTTGGATTATCGACCATTAAAATATCTTACAAAACCCCTAACCCTAATGAATTTAGGTTTCCTTTCATGCACTCCTTACATGCTTTTCTTGCACATGTTTCTTTTCTTTCCAACTATCTTTCTCCCACTTCATTCTTTTCTCTCCAAAAATAGCCTTTTCCCCAAAATGGGCATCTGTCGAATAGGCCGCCAAAACTGACATGTGGCTCATCCCGAGCCACCTAGGCTTTGCATACTCCCTCAACAGCCCTTTCTAGAGTGTGGAACTTGTCTGCAAGTTCCCTTCCTCATGTTTGGGTTTGCGTGGCCTTTTCAGTGAATGCTTCTAATACTTGTGCTTTGATCTCCTCCCAGATCATTTCTACGCATTTTTCCTGTGTTTGTGCCATGTTGTTCTTTTCCTCCTTCGGCTGGGCAATAATCTTTGCAACTAGCTCTTGGAGAAGTTCCATTTGGGATTGTCGTTCCTTCTTCTATGTCTTCCCAACTATTAGCTATGCTTGCAACTTATTCATGTCTTGTACTCCCTTGATACAATTGGTGATATTCATTGTTTTTTTCCTTTGTTTGAGGTCCTTGATGGCTTCAATTATCTTTCCTTCTTCCTGGTCTCAGTGTTGAACCTCTTCATCTTCCTCCAATGTTGTCCATAGTTGCGCTTCCCTATAAAAAAACTCTACAACTATGATGAGTTGTCTTCCATTTCGTCCATCTGTCTTGTAGCCTCTTGCCTTCTTTTTTCTTTCACCTCCAGGGGATTTGTAGGAATAAGTTTTTCCTTGAGGTTTTCGATCTCCTTCTGCTATTGATCGATTGTTTGCAAAATGTGATCAATATTTTGCATTATAGTGGGCTTTTCTATTTGCACACTATTTGGGATTATATCATAGGCTAAAGTCACTCTTTGCTCGAGCATGTCCGCACAATATTTCTTCTCTTATTTCTCCGCAATTAGCTGGTCGCATGTTATTTGGAGCATTTTCATGACTCCTCCGCTCACCTATAGGTTGGTGGCATCTGTGCGGGCCCTGGACTGCACTTTCTTCATAACACTCACTTGTAGTTCGTAGAGAGCCTTCATGTGTATCTACACTAGTATTATATACATCTCTTCAACCTACTGCAGTGGTGTCTGCTCTGTTTCCAATACATCCTGATCATTTCGCTCGTGATGGTAAATGTGTCACTGCGGTGGGAGAAAAATTGTACCGTCTCTTCATGGTTCTTCTGCATTGGCGCCTTTTGTTGTTGTGTGGTGGCCTAAGATTTTGCATGGTCTCGTAGTTGTTGTATGTGTGCATGGAATTCTATCAACTTGGCCATGACTTTCTCTCTCTTTGCCTCTACTATTTTTACTGCTTCCTCGCTCCTATCTTGGACTTTGTCTACGACGAGCTTTGCATCATCCCAAGTGAGGGTGATGTCTGGTTCCTCTTTATCATACTTATTTTTCCCACCTGCATATGTTCCTTGTGTCATCTCCTTTGCTGATTGTGAGGGTTGTGCCCCACTGGTTGTTCTTGGGCTTGTTTTCTGTTGGCCCTCTATTGGATTCTTCATTGCAACATGTGGTTGGATTCATCTTCATGTTTTTTTTGGCATTCTCCTTGGTTTTTTCAGGATTACGCTCCCACTTGACACTATTCCTGTTGTTGTTTTCCGAGTATGGCCAGCCAGACTCCCTGTTCATGCTGACGAGCATGCCTTAGTTGTGTCTTTAGGCTTGGCAGTCTATGTCATACATGTCTTGGTGGTGGGTATTATTATTGGTTGTTGCCACTGTGCAGGCCAATATTTGATGATCCACTCCACCTCCTCCATGTTCACGCAATATTGCATATTCAGTGATGCTCGCCTGGGATCCCTCGCAACTTAGATCCATGTATGGTGTCAGTCTTCCTTGAACTTTGCAATACCCTCGTTTTCCTACGCAACCTCCCTTGGGATGCACCATGTGTTAGCAATGCGCTATTGAATCTCTTCTAGCAGCATGGAAAATGTCGTGTTGTTTTCTTGTTGTCCTTTTCCTGCCAGAGGGACTTGTCGAGTCTCAATATTGACACTTCTATTACCCTATCTTATCTATGTTTGAGTTAATTTTACCTATGATATGTGTATCTAATTGACTGTTTCATCCATAAATACAATTAATGACCTTGATCATGTGCATAGAGAGGTAACTTATGGTTCATGGATGATTTGTTTAATTTTATTGAGTTAATTTGATTAAATGCTTGATTATGTATGATCCTAATCACTTTGACTCTTAAGAAGCATGATCCGATACTCAGTCTATTCTGGTACCAAGGCTCCACCTATTCCGGTACCAGCCTGTGCTAATTTGGTACTAGACATAATTCAAAATTTTGGAAAGATTCTAGAGGAAAATCGGGTACATGGGTTTTGTCCAGAATGATGTTTTCATGCAGACATGTGAGACAAAATTCACCCATATCACACGTGTGGAATTCTAGCTAAGGGGGAATATTTCTACCAAAATTAGCAACAAAACTCAAACTGCCAACTTGCACCTCGATTTTCGTGCACATGGGAGCATATCTTTCAAAACAGAAAAATGGGTTTTAGGAATATCATCCAGTTACAGAACCCACAAACCATTTTCAACATTTATAATTGGTTGGGAATATACGGGTGGCTCCATAACTCGAATATGCCCAAATTGCAATAAAACCCAGATTTTTGAGGATTTTATTTAAAATTGTAAATTTGAAATATGAGCATTGGGATTTGGTCCCATCCACTTCTCAATGATTATTCATGTATAAATAATCCTCATATGGCTATGAGAAAGAGCCATTATTTTCATGAATATTTTGTAAAGGAGAGATTTATTCTTGTGAGAAAGCTTTGAGTTACTAGCCATGTAAAAATAGAGTTTTTGATCTCAATGAAGAATTGATTGTTGTTGAAGCATTAGACACCATCTCCATTTGATCTGAGTCTTTTTAGCAGCACTAACCTCCTAGGAAGGGCCCCTCAGAGTGGTAAGTGTTGCTATATTTTATTTTCTTTGTATATTAGCATTACATGTAGTTTATTTTCTTCTTGCATTATTGTTTAGTTTGAAAGTCATATATTGTGTATTTGCATTATGCAATTAATTTGTATTCTGCAAATTGATTCTTAATAGATAAAATGAAAATCAACGCCCTCTCACTCAAGGCATTGGTACATTGCATTTGATTGAGGACAAAGTTTGAGTTTAGATCTCATTTCCTTTTACCTAGTTTTTATCCATTATATTATCTTTTTAATCACCACTGGAATCCATTGAAGGATAGGAAACTTAAGTAAGCTACTTGCGATTAATCACATGAACATCACCCTGAGTGCATGAAAGATTGTGATCTAATCCTTTATAGCACTAAGTTATTCTGGTGTCTCAGTGATGAATCCTTAGTGTTAATTTTTTGCAGTGTGGGTTTGAAGATTGTTTTGTCGGCTTTAGATTAGGCTAGACTAGGCTCTAATCCTACGTTTCTTGTGCCTACACCTCAAAGCTTACGAACCCCGGTTGATCATTAAATGTGGGAATTAATAGTGCATATATTTAGCCCCAACATTTTAACACTGCTGTCGGGGAGGTGCTAAAGGGATTATAGCATAGGTAGGTTGCTTTTATTTCTCCAAAGCCTTGACTGTTCCTTTCATGCAAGTGTGGTTCTTTTCATGCAAGCATGTTTATTTTCATGAAAGTATGGTGTGCTTTTAACGATGACCTAAGGGCGGAGAGAAGACGGTAAGATGTGAGGGAAGATCCCACGCATCCACTTTTGTGGGGTTACTCCAAAGTTAGGTTGTCCTCTTCCTTTTAGTAGTTAGAATTTGTGTTTTATTAGCATTAGCCATTTTTATATATATATGAGAAGAGAAGCTAACTTTTGTGAACAAATAACTTGGTGACAGCAGGATCCTAGTAGCACAGTGGCGCTTCAAGTATATAATTGGTTTGCTTACATTTTCTTTTAGTTTGTTTCTTTTTATTTCCTTAGGATTTAAAAAATAATAATTTGGGCACTGTACGAACCCCCCCTCTACACTAATCCATGTGTGAAACAAGACTCATAAACCAACAACAAGGACTCAAAGATGATCAAGAGTTTGGAAGAACTCCCTCCATCCTAGTAGCAGCTAGGATCTCAATCTCTACCTCGCAAAAAGAACAAATATTGACAACAATCAAGAACCTATCCGCCTCTCCAGAAGTGATAGAAAAACAAGATTTCCATAAGCTACATCCACAAGAAGATCTAGAAGCCTCCTTTGATCACCCTTTCCAACCTGTAGAGGAGACTGAAGAATCATTCAATGGAGAGAAAATGCTAGAACCTGAGATTGAGGAGTCCTTAGCATGCTTCTCAGAAGATCATGTATGTACTCTAATTACTAATCATCGTGAAGAGGATAATTTGCATATCATGGTAGAGGAGGACATTCAGTGTGACCTAAACAAAGAAGAGAAACAAGAATATAGTGATCCTATTGAAATATGGTTTCAATTAGTTATTAGGTCACACCACTCTTATATTTTTCATTATTGCTTGATCTCATCATCAAAGAAGTTGGTCCTTCATACTCCGGTATGCATTAAAATTTATCTTTTAAACCCAAGTATGGATATATTTCTAACCCTGTTATGCACATGGCTTCACTGGAAGTATTCTTATACTTGAAGGACATTTTCTTTTGTTCAATTAGAGTAGGATAGGTAAATAAATAAATAAATGTTGCACATAAGTACAATGCAACCTATCTTTCATACTTTTCATAAATGAGAATGTCNCAGTGTGACCTAAACAAAGAAGAGAAACAAGAATATAGTGATCCTATTGAAATATGGTTTCAATTAGTTATTAGGTCACACCACTCTTATATTTTTCATTATTGCTTGATCTCATCATCAAAGAAGTTGGTCCTTCATACTCCGGTATGCATTAAAATTTATCTTTTAAACCCAAGTATGGATATATTTCTAACCCTGTTATGCACATGGCTTCACTGGAAGTATTCTTATACTTGAAGGACATTTTCTTTTGTTCAATTAGAGTAGGATAGGTAAATAAATAAATAAATGTTGCACATAAGTACAATGCAACCTATCTTTCATACTTTTCATAAATGAGAATGTCAAAAGCTAATAAAGCAATCAGTTTAAGATCTTTTGTTCCTATAGTAGATTTCTTTTTAAAAGTTAAGATGATTTTGTTTGGAATCTTATGAGAAGGGAATTTCTTCATCCTCCGAATGCACACACAATACTGGAAGGGTTTAAAAAGTAGAAAAGGCATCCTTGTCAACGGAAGATAACACTTAAGGGAGTGCGTCATGACCTAGTTCTTCAAAATTCTTCTTTTTCCTTAAAGTTGTTAAAAATGATGCATTCATGCTTTATATTTACCTATCTATTTTAAGACTAGTATTTCATAAGGATGATCGATTTAGTGATATTTTAATAGCAGTTGAAACTGAATGTTAAGTCCAAACTATTTCATTCATAGCTAATAATTCAACTTTTGACAGTTTCCCTAAAATTTTTTGTTTTTAAGCATGAATAAAAATTCAGTTATAATTAGTTCTATTGGTTTGTTTTTAGCAGGTGTTCACAACTCTCTAAGCAGCCATTTTTTTAGCATCTCACATTGTTTGCATGAGGCCATGAAAAACCTTAGGCATGGGGGAGTGGTTGCTGAAACCTTCATATTATTTTGCAACTTCCATCGGCGAGACCAAGTCAACATGTTCAGTGCTAGGATTTGATATTCATTTCTAGAATTCTAGTACCATTCTATTCTGGTACTGCAGAATTGCGTTCATCTGGTACTGCAAACAATATTTAACTCTACATTCATCTGGTACTATGGGAGGAGGTCTACACTATTTTGGTACTAATGGTCATTTCTATGCTAATCTGATACCAAAGGAGAAAGTCTGCATTCATACGGTACTGAAAAACATTCCTGTGCTCATCTGGTACTGTGCTCATCTAGTATTGATGGTCGCTTGTGTGCTCATCTAGTACCAAAGGAGGAGCTCTGCAATATTTCGGTACTGAACCACAACTCTATGCTATTCCGGTACTGAAGCACAACCCTGCATCCATCCGGTACTCATGTGATCCGGTACTGGTAATGAGATGTTGGTAGCTCTTATCCTATACTCAAAGTTTTTGTTGCTCAATTTAAATGCTTCAAGTAATAAGACATATAAAATGAACATTTTTTGTTTTACTAAAAGAAATTAGACTAATTATGCAATAAACATATGGTTACTCTCAATTATTGCACACTCCCTACCATGAAATTTTGCAAGCCCTCGTATATATCTCCTCGTATATTATCACTGAATTCCTTGGTGAAGTGGTTGTTATCATGAATGAGCAAAAATCATCCATCATGTCACTCTGTTCCAATACTATATGTTCCAGTACTGCAGAAACCTACTCCATTACTTATCTGGTACTGAAGCCAAAATGATATGATCTTTGTCATGTGCTTAACATTGTTTTTACTTCAGGTAATTAGAGGTATGGGCTAATATCCTCATGTTCTTTATATCAAGGATCATTTAAGTCTTGTGTTGAATTGTTTTTACTCTCATGTACATCTTCCTCCTACATTTCTACACTCAACCCTAAATGAATCATCCTTGCTATCCTTTAAGAAGATATTTTCACATTTAGCTCTATATGATAACGGGTGCACTTGTCTTATTACCTCATCATTTTGAAGAAGTGATTGTTAATTGAAATATCCATTGAAAAGTGGTGACACCATTATGTCTAATACTAAGCTAGTTGATTCAAACAAGTTTTTATCCAAGTTTATCTTTACAAGTTTATCTTTGAAGGTATTGATGAAAACCTCATGTGGTGGACTGCCCTTGCAAAACCACAGTGAACTTTCATGAAAACCCTAATAGGATTAACTAGACAGACCTCTTAGTCATTATCCGAGACGTTACATTATACATTGAATAACTGAGATTTAAGTTGAATGTGGATGATGTCACCCTTGGGATAATTGCAAACAATTAATTATGTGCCTAATAACTCTAAAACACTCTCGTATCACCTGCCTTCCCTATACTCTAAAACTGTCGATGAGCAGTATACATAATTCTAAATATTTTGAGTAATATAATAAAAAGGAAGTATCATGAAATACAAGTAAACCCGCAGGGGTACTGAATAGGCCTGCTGGCAGTGAGGTCATGCTTGTATGGTACTAAGGTAAACCCGTCGGGGTACTGAATAGGCCTACTGGTAGCGGGGCTATGCTGAATAAAGGGAGTTGAAAAACATAAAGTGGCACACTTAAAACTGAACATAAACCCTTGGGTATCATTCTGAAGCAATCATTATCAAATCAAGGCTAGGAGATGACCTTTATATCTCTCGGATGATGTTCTTAATAACCTTCAAGTATCCACTTTAGAGTTCTATTTTTAAAATAAATAGGTTTGCATGAGAAGTGGGACCCTCATTATATGTAATTCACCTTACCTAAACAAGAAGAGCTTCATCTCTACAAACTTGGATAAGAAAAAAGTTAATAATATTGGGATGTATTCTTTTATGTGTTCCTCTCTTCAAATGATATCTAAATTAAGCGTATATCACTTTTGTTTTAAAGGTAATCTAGCCAAGGGGGCCTATTAGTCAAAGTCATTATGAAAACTCTTGGCCACTATCCTATAATCATATTAGAGTCACATCCATCCCTTTATCCCAACTTTGATCAAAAATAGATTGGATAAGACTTAACTTCAGGGAATGCTTGATCGAGTGAGGAGTATCATCAATTGTGAAACTTTGAAGATCATTGTTGCATGAGGACATGTAATGACTTAAGCATGGGGGAATGTTGAGTCTCAGTATTGACACTTCTATTACCCTATATTATCTATGTCTAAGTCAATTTTACCTATGATATGTGTATCTAATTGATTGTTTCATCCATAAATACAATTAATGACCTTGATCATGTGCATAGAGAGGTAACTTATGGTTAAGGCATGATTTGTTTAATTTTATTGAGTTAATTCGATTAAATGCTTGATTATGTATGATCCTAATCACTTTGACTCTTAAGCAGCATGATCTGGTACTCAGTCTATTCTGGTACGAAGGCTCCACCTATCCCGGTACCAGCCTATGGTAATCCAGTACTAGACATAATTCAAAATTTTGGAAAGCTTCTAGAGGAAAATCAGGTACATGGGTTTTGTCCATAATGAAGTTTTCCTGTGGATATGTGAGATATAATTCACCCATCTCGCACATGTGTACTTCCCACTAGGGGGAATGATTCTGCCAAAATTAGTAACAAAACTCAAACTGCCAACTTGCGCCTCAATTTCCATGCACATGGGAGCATATCTTTCAAAACCGAAAAGTGGGTTTTTAGGAATATCATCTAGATACAGAACCCAGAAACTGTTTTTAGCATTTCAAATTTTTTGGAAAGATATGGGTGAATCCATAACTCGGATCTGCCCAAATTGAAATGAAACCCAGATTTTTGAGGATTTGATCTAAAATTGTAAATTTGAAATCTGAGCATTGGGATTCGGTCGCATCCACTTCTCAATGATTATTCATGTATAAATAAGCCTCATATGTCTATGATAAAGAGCCATTAGTTTCATGAATGTTTTGTAAAGGAGAGATTTATTCTTGTGAGAAAGCTTTGAGTTACTAGCCATGTAAAAACAACGTTTTTTTATCTCAATGAAGAATTGATTGTTGCTGAAGAATTGGACACCATCTCCATTTGATATGAGTCTTTTTAGCAGCACTAACCTCCTGGGAAGGGCCCCTTAGAGTGGTAAGTGTTGCTATATTTTATTTTCTTTGTATATTAGCATTACGTTTAGTTTCTTTTCTTCTTGCATTATTGTTTAGTTTGAAAGTCATATATTGTGTGTTTTCATTCTACAATTAATTTGTATTCTACAAATTGATCTTAATAGAAAATACTCAAATCAACACCTTCTCACTCAAGGCATTGGTACATTGCATTTGATTGAGGACAAAGTTTGAGTTTAGATCTCATTTCCTTTTACCTAGTTTTTATCCATTTGATTATCTTTTTAATCACTACTGGAATCCATTGAAGGATAGGAAACTTAAGTAAGCTTCTCGCGATTAATCACACGAACATCACCCTGAGTGCATGAAAGACTGTGATCTAAGCCTTTATAGCACTAAGTTATTCCTGTGTCTCAGTGATGAATCCTTAGTGTTAATTTTCTGCAGTGTGGGTTTGAAGATTGTTTTGTCAGCTTTAGATTAGGCTATACTAGGCTCTGATCCTATGTTTCTTATGCCTGCACCTCGAAGCTTACGAGCCTCGGTTTATAATTAAATGTGGGAATTAATAGTGCATATATTTAGCCCCAACAATACTCATCACTCGTACCTGGCTACGTAGCACTTCCCCATCCTTATGATGAAGGCGGTGTACCTGGGATCCTGCCATCCTGCGAGAGAGACCAATATCATCAACCTGGAGTAATGGAACTTGATTCCATGATCTTTCTTGTCACGACAGTATAGTAAGAACTGGTTCTGCAAATATTGTTCCCCACTAAACATCATTCCTTTTCTGCACTGCGCTGCTACTGCGATTACACCTACAGGGGCTTCCTCTTAGAGGCACTTCCTTAGATTCTTGCACACGGGTAGTTTGATGGAAAAACTCATTGCATCATCATTGATTTCTTTTATGACGAGGCTTCTACTGCCCTGCATCATCTCAATCAGTGTGTTCGCCTGCTCCGCTAGTTCCTTCTCGTGCGCCTTGTTTTCCAAAATCTCGTCTAGCTGCGCACCGACTGTGGGAAATCCTGTAATCTTCGAAATGAGTTTCACTCCTATATGTATGGTCTTGTCCATCCACAGGATGTCCCCATGGAACCGGGCCACTAATTGTTTGACACACAGGCTGACATTTTTTCCTTGCCCAAAGTGTGGAATATCCAACAAATTCATGATGTTGGAGTTGTATAGCCTCATAATCCACTACGCGAGATCCAATATTGGACTTCATAGTGGCCCAAAGTCCCCTGTGTTGATCAAATACCATTCCTCATCCAACTTTGGGAATTTCACTACATCACACAAATCGTGGTCTGCATAGCACAACTTGGGCACTTTCCCCAAATTGTCCTCAACAGTGGGGACTACATTTGGAATGAAAGGTAAGGAAATACCTAGGCTCTTGGGGGTATTTATCTTCTACCCCACTCTGGATATGCCTGCCTCGGCGAATTTTGCACCCTCCTCATCCCTCGGTGAGTCTGGTCAGTCTATTATGTCCTCGACCTGGACTTCTACTCATGACTGGGACAATCTTGCTTCTTCTGTGTCAGTCGGTCTTGTCAGCTCCTCTAGGTTATGGTTTGAAACCCCATTCCCGACTATAGATCGTTTCCCTACCTCTCCTCACTACGTTTTGGGGAGATCTTCCTCCACCCACGTCAGGCTACTAGACTCTAGCTCCGAAGTGATCACGTCCTCGAGATCAATGATGGGATCGGGCAATATCCCTTCCTTGTGCCTCTGACCTTGTTGGGTGACCCTAATAAACTGGCCTAACGACCTCAACTTTGGTGGATCCATGATGCGTGAATGTCATAAAATTGGCTTTCTACAGTGATGATTTCGAAATTAGGGCACAGATTCTTCTAATCGCTTTGAGCTCAAAATTTGCTAAGTGTTTAATAAATGTTCCTTTTCCACTCTTTATAGAACTTTTTGGGGTCATTCTTTACTTTTTACATACATTCGTAGCAACTTTTATTTTTATTGTACATTGTATTTTGATATCTTGGCATAGTAATTTCTCCACACAAATTTTTATGTGTTTTTGTATTTTCTGTGGTTTGTATTTTTGTATTTGTTTTTCTTTATTTATCTCTTTTTCTTTTATTTTGTCATTTTTTTTGTCTAGTATCTACTATAGTACATTATATACATACTTGTCTTACTGCGTTGTCCCTATTTATACTTGGTGAGGTTAATTGTCCTTGTACAACTTCAATCAACTCCCACTGATCATTTCCTTTAGTTCAATTCCTGCTAGATCCTTTAGTCACACAGATCCTCAATCTGTGACATGATGGACTCATATGGCCCTAGCCAATGAATTCTAAATTTACCCAGATGTTGAAACAATTTGTTGTCATATAGCAAGAATAAGTCTCCTTCCTTGAAACTTTTCTTCTTGATATGTTTGTTGTGCCAAGATTTGTCTTTGGCTTTCTGTACTTCCTAGTGAAATCCTGTCAGGATCTTATCCTCTTCCATTTCCATGAGATAACTTAGCCTTTCTTCTACTGTGCCCCAATTTTTCATGTTAGTAATGGTCTACAACGTGCATACTAGGTACCATAAATTCCAATGCTACCACTGCTTCCTATCCATACACCATCCTAAATGGTATATGTCCTGGCAACTTTTTACATGTAGTTTTGTATGCCCATAGTACTACTGGTATTGATGAAGTGAGTTCCTTGGTCACTCATCAAAATCCTTGGACATCCAAATCTAGTGATGACTTGCTCAAAAAAGAAGTGTGTTGTTGTATCTACGCTGCAATCATTGACTGGTGTTGCTTATTCCCATATTTTTAAGTATTTTGTCGCAGTAATGACATACCTTTCTCCTGACCTCTTTTTTGGTGGGTTAATTGGTCCCACAAAGTCTATTTCTCATTTGTCGAATAATTTCAAGGTTACTTGTGGTCTTAGGGGCATCTCATCCCTTCTATTAGGTTTACGAACCCTCTGACAAACATCACATTTCTAGAAATATTCCTTTGCATCTGTGTGAATTGTTGGCCACCATAATCCTGCATGCAATACCTTTTGCATAGTATATTTTCTTGCATAATGTCCTCCAACTATTCCTTCATGGGATTCTGCTAAAATTCTAGGCCTTTCATGCTCTAATACACATCTTCTCAAAATGTTGTCTGCATGCATTTTGTATAACTGTCTTGCAATCAATCAATACTATGCGACTCTAACAACCAAAATTTTCTTTTGTGTAGTGTTAAACTCTTGTGGCGCAACCCCTGTACTCAAGTATTCAACAATATCAACAAAGTATTCATCAACTATTTGGTCTGAAAATAACTGGGCATCGGGGAAGTTGTCCTCTAATTTTGTAGGTTCCTCTCCATTAGTGACCCTTGACAGATGACCAGGTCCTGCATTCAGCTTCCCTGGTTTGACTATTACTTCAAAATCAAATTCCTGAAATAACAATAACCATATACATATTCTCCCCCCCAGCATTGGTCTGTTGACTAGGTACTTGAGGGAAGAATGGTCTGTGAACATCTTAAAATGTTTTGCAAGTGAATAATGTTTGAACTTTTGAAGTGCATAGACCATAGCTAGGCCTTCTCTTTCTGTAGTATTATAGTTTTTCTCAGATTTTGACACTTTTATGGTAGCAAATTTTATAGGACGGTCCAATTCCCCTGATCCTGGTTGTGCAAGAATAGCCCCAAGTGTTATGGTTGATGCATCTACATGCACATGAAATGTATTTTCACAATCTTGGAATAATAGAATAGGTGTTGTGACCATTTTTTCTTTTAGAGTGTCCAAACCTCGCTGATTGTCCTTATTCCACTAAAATATGATATCTTTCATGAGAAGTTTCTCCATTGGCGCAATGATCTGTGCATAGCCTTTTATGAATTTCCTATAGTATCCTATATGTCCCAATGTTTCTCTCAACTGACGCACTAATTTTGGTGGTGGTAAGTTAACAATGACTGCAATCTTTGCAGGATTCACTATTAGACCCTGTTTGATTACTATATGACCCAATAAAATTCCAAAAGATGTCCCAAATATGCATTTCTTAATGTTCATGGATATCTGGCATTTCCTGCATCTTTCCAACATGATCCTTAACACCTCTACATGGTCTTTCAATATACTGTATATTGCCAAATATTCTAAGTACACTTCTAAAAACGGGTGGATGAATTCTTTGAATCCAACTATGACTACTCTTGAAAATATTGTTGGTGCATTCTTCAATCCAAAAGACATGACTTTGTATTGATAGGATCCCCAATTGGTGGCAAAGATAATCATATACCTTTCTTATTGAGCTATTTTGATTTGGTGGTAGCCTTAGAATCCATATGTGAAGGAATACGCTTCCTGACCTCCCACATTCTCTAGAACTTCATCAGTTAAAGGGGTAGGAAAAGGGTCATGTAGGCAAGCATCATTCAACTTCCTCATATCAATACATATCCTTATACATCCTTGATTCTTCTCCTAAACTACTATAGGGATTATCCATTCTGATTCTTCTATTAGTTCTATGATTCTAGCTTCCAACATTCTGTCAATTTCTTCTTTTACTTTCTTCTTATATATTGGATTCAGTCTATATGATTGTTGTCTGATAGATCTAGCCTCAGGTTTGAGAGGTATATTCATCTCCCCTATCTCTCATGCTATGCCTTTAATTTCTGTAAAGGTGGTTGGGAAAAGGTCACTGTACTTGCACAATAACTCTGTTATTATTTCTATTGTTTGCTCAGATTCCCTGTAGTCTCTAATGTTGGCCATTTTGGGATTATCAATTGTCCCAATGTTGACTTTCTTCACCTTGATCGATGCAACAAATTCTTATGATTCCAGAGATGGACCTTCCACCTCTCTCTCTCCTTCAATTTATTTAATCTGAATGTTGTGCAAGTCATATTCATCTGGTGCTTCTTCATACACATGGTAGCATGACATTAGTTCCTTAACTATCTGTATGTTCTGATGTTGATACTCTATTATAAGTTCAACCTATAGTTCCTTAATAAATATCACCCCTTTGAATTTTTTTAGTGTTGAATCAATGTCGGGGTTCTCATGTTCAAATGAAAGTGACTATAACATTATGTTGTAATGTTGTCCATTATGCAGTGCCTCTACACAGTTCTTGGTCTACATACCAGTTTGTTGGAATTCCTTCCAATGTGTTAATGAAGTGATGAGGCCATTCCTCTGGTGGTGTCATTATCCATAATGTTCTTCACTTATCCAAGTTTTTTTTTGGTGTCCCTTGTCGATCATATCTCTGCATCTCATTTCTTCCATGTTCTGTGTCGAACCTAATGCGCACTAATCACTTACATTGGCTCCAGTCCTTAACTATCTCTTTGTGCACACCCCACCATATTGCAGGTGTTTCCTTGAGTGATATGTCTAAGACTAAGAGCCTTTTATTTTATAACACTTCATATTCGTATCTTGTTAGGAATTCATCTAATTCATTCACCCCATAAAAACTAGGAGGTTCTCTTATCTTTGTACCTACCCATCTTACTACGCGGTCTATTTTTGCGCCTCTTCTTATGGAGACTTCATGTAATCTCTATTGCCAATTCTCCAACCTTGTATCTGAATCATAAGGGCATGATGTGATGCTTCTCCATCTGAGTATTTCATCTGTAGTTGGGTTGACATAATCTTCTTCGCACACAGAGGTTATTTATAACTGGTTGATTTCCTCTAGATCTAAGCAAGTGGGATCTACAAACATTTCTCCTTCTGATGGATCTAATGGTGCAATGAATATGTAGTCTCTTGATTATAATGTCACCTTCCTTGTATTCAAGTTGATTATGGCTTGGTTATCAAATTCCCAATCCATTCCAAGAAGTGGTGGATAAGGTGTTGTGCCATCCACTATTTCTATCACTTCAAAGTATGCCTTAGTGCGCACTCCATTCAGATCTATTGTCACACCCTTAAGTCTTCCAATTGGTAGAACTCAGTGTTGGTTTGCTAGCTTCAATTGGACATGTGAGTAGCCTAGTGTGGGCTCTCCCATGCACTGCCATGTCTTCTTAGGTAACACATTTACCTCAAAGCCTAAATCTAGTATGATGTCCCCCATATTGAAATCTCCAATGTTAGCATTTAGTGTGAATTCCCTGCTTTTCCTCCTTCTTGTATGAAGGTGATTGACTGTTTTTTGTTCTAATTTCCCTTCTACCACTGCGTTACATCTTTCTAGCATATGTTTCAAAACTTTAACAGATGATTAGTCATTTATTAGCTTAAAAAAGGATTGCATAAAATTCTTTATGGTACTTACTTGTGCTATAGGTTTTACTTTGTTAGTGTGAACCATTAAATAGGGGAATTTCATATGTTGGTATGTTCTGATTATTTTGTGTGGTTGATGTAGATGCAACATATTGCTTGAGGAACTGCTTCCTTGCTTCCTTGAATATTTAATTTTCTTTCCCCGCATCAAATTGTTTTTCACCTATTGGTGTTGTGCTGGATCCTGTCATGCTGCGTCATATCCTGTCTTAGCTCCTCCATGTGTAACTATGTTGATATTTCTTCAGAAATCCAATGAACATTCTGATTTTTTTTTATTTCTCTTTTCCTGAATTTTTCCCAATAATGTTGGAAAATCCTCTGTATCATGGTCTGTTGCGCGAAAATACATGCATGTCACAGGTGGAAGTGGACACTCCCTTGCATAATTCCTTGGCTATTGGAAATTATGGCATACTACTGGACCTCTTCCACATCCAAATCCTGCTCTGCCTCGTCCTACATCTTTGTATCTAGTTCGATATCCTCGTCGTGCATTGTATTGGGTATCTGATTATACCACGCGGGCTTATACTGTGGTTGTGCGTTGTTATAGTGAGGTTTCACAGTGTTGTATGGAGGTGGTACTTTGTTGAAATGAGGTGCAACTTGTCCTGTCATCATTTCTTCCTACACCATATAGGTATATGACATTCTCTCCCTCATCAGATCCATTGTGCTACAGTCTTTGTCATCATGACCCACTGACTTGCGAAATTTGCAGTATGAACCCTTGGGTATTGTAACATACCCAACCACCCACAGGCTGAGCTAGGCCACTTAATCTGACTGCAACACACCCATCCACCGGTAGGCGAGGCACGTTGCAGTCCCAATACTCAGTTTTCTGAACAGATCTTGAATTCTAACAACATTTAATCAAAAAACAAGAATGAAAGAACCACATGCATTCATCAAGATCCATGCCACAACATAAAATAGATAAACAATGTTCCATGAAAAAAAAATAGCCAGTAGACAGGCACATTAAAAATACATATCTTAGAGATAATTAAATACACGATGGAACTAAACATTACACAGAAAATACAGAGAGCACTTATCTTTGCAAGTAAACGTTCACCAACTGGATACATACCAAGGACGTTCCTCCCAACCATAGACATTGTTTTTCATTTACTCTCAACAATAGGTCACCCTCGAGTGAGGGCTATGAATCTACAACGATGGGTCCTAGGCCAAGTCTAAGCACACATTAGTTGGCTAAGTTTATCTCAGGTTTCCCAACCTCACAAAAAATCCTAATTTCCATCTCTCTTTCCCCCTCAGCCTGCACAACCCCAAGAAATGAACACCTTTCTCTACCATGTAGTCCCTGAGGTTGTTCCATTTCCTTCCAAGGCTCCAGTGCTACTGGTCAGAAAATCTCCCTACTGGAATCTCCAAGGAATCTTAGCTGTGGACACTTCCATCCAAACTTCCATCAAGCTCATGCAAACAGGCATCCATTCCCTCCTGGAATGATCAGTAAATCATTACATCTATTCAACGATGTCTCTCCACTTCCTTCCATTCGTTTCCAAGATCAGATCAAGAGCACACGAACTAGTAGTAGTGAGTGAAGAGGAAGAAGAACACATGAGAAGAAGCACATTGGGGAAGAAGAAGAAGAAAACCGGGGAAGAACGATGAAGAAGAACCAAAATAACCCCCAAGAAATGTTTAAATCACATGAAGACAAGAGCCACATGGCCTCCATCCTAAGAATCTCATGTAGCCACTTTTCTGCATAAAATCAATTATGAGTAAAATAAAATAATAATAAAAATACTTATACCCTCAAGCCCCCTCTCTCGTGTAATCATAGCCCCCTATCTGTTTTGTCCTTGTCGGTCTTGCAACCAATGGTGTATTTTATTAAAGTATATGAAGTATTACATTTCCTATGCACTCTGGCCCCTTTTCAACTTTATCGACTCACCAATCGAAGACATATTTACATAATACATTATAGTTCATAAGGGTTAGAACCGGGATGTTACATACCTCTCCCCTTATTTTGGCATTGTCCTCAGTGCACAACACCATTTCAATGTTATTAACATTACAAATCTAGGACCTCTGGCCTTAATCCTCACAGACAATCTAGCCCAATCTTATATACATAGGCACTCTGACCTAAAATTAAACATGTATACATAGGCATTCCGACCCAAAACATGTATAATGCTCTTCATAATTTGTATTTCTGGTAGTAGTTCCAACTAGCAAGATCTCCTTCCCTCTCATCCCTGCACAACCTAAAGAAATGAACCCCTTTCTCTGCCATACAGTCCCTTAGGTTGTTCCACTTCTCTCCAGGGATTCACTGCACTCGACCAAGAAGTTTCAGAGTTGTGGCTTCCAGAACTCTAGCTGCAACAAGTCCATTGGACTTTCTTCATTCTATTCCCTTGTCATTCAGTTGTTCCAGCATCACCTTCTTCTTTTCCCTCATAGTTTGGTACTTTTCTAGATCCTCAACATTCATTGTTTTCCTACAACATTTCAAATCAGCGAGCATGTCAATTAACAATTTGTGCATAAATATTTTATTTTTGTTCATAATCTAAGAGTAAATTTTCATAATCCAGTACAATACTTATCTGTAAGGTTCACAGATCTGCATCCATATGGATGTCTTGTTAACTTGGGTCATTGTTTTCCTTTGACATACCCATTGTGTGCATGACCTTAATCAATATCTCTCAAAGTCTCCTCTTTCTCGTGGTCCCTCACCTTCCAGGCCCAAGCTCATGCATCCCCTTCTCTGCTATATAGCCCCTCATGAAATCCATATTTCCTGACCAAGGCTCTCTTGCACAAGAAGATTTAGAGAGACTTTATCAAGTCTTATAGCCAAGCCGACTCTCTGGCGCGTGTTACCACAACACAACATATATTAGGGAAATCATGGCTTACCATAGATTCCTCATGTCCCAACAATATCATTTTCCATGTTTTCCAACATCTCATCTATATTATACACATACAGTCATCATGAGATTTCATTATAACCATTTCCAATCATAAATGT
Source organism: Picea sitchensis (assembly GCA_010110895.2). Taxonomy (NCBI): domain Eukaryota; kingdom Viridiplantae; phylum Streptophyta; class Pinopsida; order Pinales; family Pinaceae; genus Picea; species Picea sitchensis. The sequence continues at coordinate 306,185 of SNQJ01S0001832.1, forward strand.
CAAATCTGTTTTATACAGGAAAACAAAATTTTCCAAGCATGAGCTTTCTGCTCATAATGGTTGTCTCTGTAGCTATAGATATCAATCTTCCTTATGGGATTACATCCCTTCCATATCCAAGACCATTCTACCTATAATTTCTTCATTTTTCATTCAGCCAAAACAATTTGTCATTAATTATCAAATCATAATTCGCAAAATTGTTTTATATAAGAAAAATAAAACTTCTAGACATGAGGTTCTGCTCATAACAATTTGTCTCTTGCAACAATAGGCATTGGTATTATTTATGGGATTACAACACTGCCATATTCAAGACCCTTTCCTCCTACAATTTCAACATTCCTCAGCCAAACAAATTGTCAATATCTCAT
>SNQJ01S0001832.1:306568-328665 GCA_010110895.2 Picea sitchensis
ATCCACACACTTCCTACTACTTGCCTAACTATTTGGATACCTTCCTTTCCAACCCAAACACAACACCAAGAATATAATCCTTAAGTTCTCTTCAGTGTTGGAAAATAGGCTGCAATCCAAACATCAGATATATAGTAGATACCATTGAGCACTCATATAGCACTATATCCCTTCCATATCCAACCATATTATGGTCTCACACATGACTAGCTCTATGGATATTCATTGTTATAGAAGGAGTATGTCTCCTGAATTAACCCGTTTATGATCCCATAACCAATCATAACATAATATGCAATTGACATTTTATCTAAATGCATTCTAGCATCAACAACACTTACATACTCAAGGCCTTTGGCCATTACATATCAATTTAAATACTTAAAATTAACTGAGGGAATTCTTGCCTCAATCCCCTTCAACATGTATGCATCAACAACAACTAACTGCATACCTGCCTAGTTGTTATCAACCTACTTGTTGCTATCTGACCAATTGATATTTATAGAAGCTCACAGGCTTCCTCCTTCATCATTTTGATTACCACTCCTACCACCCTCACGGGTCTTCACCTCGATGGAAATCACACGAAACAACAACATCCACATATTTAACCTTGTTGTATCATTTTTCCCAAATACATAATCCATCATTAGTCATACTCAAACATTATTTCATAATAATAAACTATTTTAAGTTCACAAGCATGTTATATGCATATCCAAGCATGTACATATGCAAAATTACACCTCCATATGCACCAACAATTTACTTTCAATATGCTTATTAATGCATATGAAATTTAACTTCTTGTATGCCTCTTGCACTCTAGTGCATTTCTATTTTAATTCACTTATTTATTTATATATTTCTGTTGTATTTGGTTGTCCTTGAATTCCTTCAGATCCTTGTTGCCTTGTGTGCTCCCATTATGCTCATCTGCACTATGGTTCCCTGGGCCTAAAAAAATTTAAAGCCACATTCCACTTGGCCATTCTTTCCCACTTAGTACCATTCCCCAATGGAAATCCATTTTCATTCAGTGCCACTTTTCAAGTGAGAGAGCATTCCAATTTCTCTGCATTGGCATCCTGCTTCCACTATGAACTTTGATATCATAAGTGGATTTATTTCACTAAGTACTTTTAGACAAGTAGATAAGTCATATATAACAAACCCTTCCCTGGAAATCCTATTCTTGACACATAGAGATTATTCACACACCACCTCTTAAGCTCTTTGTTTTCTTCCACATCAAGCTTGCAACTATCTACACATCTCTACCTTTAAGGCTATGGAGCCTTAATTTTCCTTTCTATTCCCATTAATGCCATTATTTACTTTCTAGATTCATGTACCATGTGAGTATTATTTATTTTGTAGTACCTACAATTTATTCACATTCTGGATTACCAACATAATAATTCTTATATTATTCTCTTCTCGAGTTCTTTATCCACTTTCCATTACTTTCTATGTAGATCTTTAGTACCTCATCCAACTTCTGTAATTAATGTCATGCCTCCATGACCCTAACATATGATCCTATTCTTGAATTGATCTGGTTATACCTCTAATCCTGACAAACCTCCAAGCATCCATCTTGTTAGAACTATACATATCATACAAAAATTGTCAATTAAATTTTCAGGTACCTTTTTTGTTTAATTCATGAAGAAAAAATATATCAATCTTCATATTATAATAGATCCTTGTTATTTTCCTCTAAATCCTCTGAACAATCTTTCCAATGACTATACTCTTTCCCCAATTGGATATCGAAGTTGAAAGTTAGGGATCCCTGAAAAACAACTTTCATCCCCCTGAGATGATACATAAAATTGAAAAATGCAAAGGCACTTCCTTCAAACCAAGTTCCATGTGATCACATCTTGAAACCATTATCACCCTTTAGCACCACGCTCTGTGTTTTTCTACATAGGAGCTTGCGCAAACACCAAGTCTGAAGGTTGGTTTACTTCCAGACCCTCTTTATCTTAGCATGAGACCAGTGCCGAGACCAAGTCCTTTGGACTTTAGCCTTTGACAACTTTCCCTTGTCAACTTATTTTTTTCCCCAAAGTTGCACTTCGTCGAATCCTTTAATAACTCCACTAGAAAAAATGGATGGTTTATATTTAATCTCCTGCCGAATGGACGGTCCTGCCCTCATCTGTAGGCTTCAATGAGATCAATGGATATGACTTAATCAGGCATTGAGACAGATGATGCTCAACCAATTCATAAATTTGGCACTCTGGAGTATTTCCATTCCTAATTCTTCCACTTCCCCATAGTGGAAATCCTCTGAAGTACTTACCTTTGCTCCCTCTACTAGATCCAACGGTCACACAAACTTCTGGAGGGTCTTAGATCTACAGACCATGTGAATTCGCTACTCCAAGACTCTGGCACATTTCAAATATCGAGTCACTCAACTCCCCAAAGTGATATATACTGAAGTTCTTATGTCATCCTTCCATTGCTTGATCTAACGATAGAGAAAGGTCTCGAAGGGATCTTAGATCGACAGTTTGCGTGCCTTCGCGACTTCGATCTTGGACACTTTTCACTTGTAGAGAATTGAAAACCCCCGGAGTACCAAGTCTCCAAACTTTCAGATATATTGTTGCATGTCATCTGGGATCAACAATCGATATGTACTCCGGCCTTTGGGAGCTATCGACCCAACGTAAACTGTCACATATTTTTCCTCCAGAGTGTCCAGTCTCCAGACTGCACGATCTATCGCCACTTGGTGAAATAATAGAAGCGAACACATGGCCGAATCAAGTGGGTGAAACGTGTCATTTTCTAACTGACATTTCAATATTCCATGGGTTCAAAACTCACTGACACATTGCACACATCCCATGTTTCCACGTCATCCTAGGTGACGTCAGCGAGCCACGTCACTTCGGAATTTTGGGCTTTGGAATATTTTGCCTTATCAAAAATTTTTCCTCCCAGACATCGAACTCTTGAACCATTGTGAGATCTACAACCCACAATCACCCATGCGCAGATCTAACAATCCTAAAAAATTCTCAAACCCACCACTCTATCCAACGGTCGACATACTTCGAGACTTCAGGAGATTTCACATCAACACACTCCAATTCTCCTGAACTCTGAATTCCCGAACTGACCAATCTATCGACACGTATCTCCCTTAATGGATGGTCTGGATTAACTCTGGACTTGAGGACTTCAGTATATTTCACATCAACACACTCCAATTCTCTCGAACTCTGAATTCCCAAACTGGTCAATCTGCTGACACAAGTCCCTTACTTGGATTGATGGACAGGAATTGCATGAAGTTCACTCTGTCTTCTCTACATGTGACCAAGAGATGCGACCTCTGCTTAACCGTCAGGTTCTTACCTCACTTTGCAAGATTGACAGTCGTGCTTTAATGGACCGTGAAGATCAATGGCTAGGAGTGATTATAGAAACTCAACTTGCTCATGCTTTAATTTCATTCCTGATCTCTACAATGCGAAGATGCTCGTTCGTAATGGGTTCGATATACGATGTTGATATGTTGATCAAGCACGATCAACGATCCTGAGTGATTGCAGGCTCACAACCTGAAAAAACTTTTTTTTTTTTCTCAATCCCCGCAATGCCTCCCCACCGTCGATTTCTCTCCAATGAGATATGACAGTTGTGACTTAACATTTGCTTCACCTTCATCGGATGACACTTGTTCTCATGCCCTCCAATCCAATGATCCCATATATCTCTTGATCCCACAGTGGCGATCGCTCCTGAATTCGAAAGGGACGGTCACGATCCTTTGAACCCTTACAAAGGATCTCTGATGTTCTAGCTCCTGCGTATATTTCACAACACCATTCTTCCTAAGATTTTCAACTTCAAGGTCAAAATTTGATCTCAACCACTAGACTTTGACCAATAGACCCAACCCATATTGGCCCGGTGTTTCAACCCGAAGCTATGATACCAATATGTAACATACCTAGCCACCCACAAGTTAGGCCACACCACTTGAATAGGTTGCAACACAACCAACCACCAGCAGATGAGGCACGCTGCAGCCCCAAGACTCAGTTATCTGAATGAATCTCGAATTCTAACAACATTTAATCTGAAAGAAAGCATGAAATAACCATGTGCATTAATAAATATCCATTCCACAACATAAAAGAGATAAACAATGTCCCATGCACAAAAAAGAACCAACAAATAGGCACATTAAAAACACATATCTCAAAGATAATTAAATTCACAACAGAAATAAACATTACACAGAAAACACAAAGAGCACTTATATTTGCAAGTAAACATTCACCAACTAGTTGCAGACCAAGAATGTTCCTCCCAACCATAGACACTTTTGTTCATTTACTCTCAACAACAGGTCACCCCTGAGCCAGGGCTATGAATCCACAAGGAAGGGTCCTAGGCCAACTCTAAACACATAACAATTGGCTAAGTATCTCTCAGGTTTCCCAACCTCACAGAAAATCCTAATTTTCATCTCTCTTTCCCCCTTAGCCTGCACAACCCCAAGAAATGAACACCTTTCTCCGCCATGCAGTCCCTGAGGCTGTTCCATTTTCGTCCAAGGCTCCAATGCTACTAGTCAAGAAATATCCCTACTGGAAAATCCAAGGAATATCAGTTATAGACAGTTCCATCTGAATTTCCCTCAAGATCATGCACACAGGCATCCATTCCCTCTTGGAATGATCAGTAAATCATTACATCCATTCAACGATGGCTCTCCTCTTCCTGTCATTCGTTTGCATGCTCATCCCAAGAGAACATGAACTAACAGTTGTGAGTGAAGAGGCAGAAGAACGCAGGAGAAGAAGCACATTGGGGAACAATAAGAAGTGAACCAGGAAAGAAAGATGAGGAAGAACCAAAATATCCCCCAAGGGATTTTTAAATCACATGAAGACAAGAGCCACATGGCCTCCGTCCCAAGAATCTCATGTAACCCCTTTTCTCCATAAAATCAATTATGGGTAAAATAAAATAATAATAAAAATACTTAGCCCCTCAATCCCCCTCTCTCGTGGAATCATAGCCCCCTATATGTTTTGTCCTTGTCAGTCTTGTAACCAATGGTTTATTTTATTAAAGTATATGAAGTATTACATTTCCTAGGCACTCTGACCCCTTTTTAACTTTACCAGCTCACCAGCCTAAGTCATATTTACATAATATTTTATAGTTCATAAGGTTTAGAACCAAGATGTTACAAGTACTGTCTGATATTTCTACATCATTGGAAAATGATATGGATCATCTCCATGTGTTTTACAGATCTCGCACCATGGTCCTCCTATCGGAAAAGGGTTTGGTAGCTTTGCTTCCATGTACTGCGCAAATGTTGGGCACTCATTCTTGTGATGTCCTTCTGTCCTGCATGTGGTACACCACACAACTTCTCTTTTCTCTTTTCTCTTATTATTGTTTATTCGGAATGTGAGTTTCTTTAGATCCCCCTTCAGCTCCTCTATTGTTGGATCTGTCTTCTAATATTGGTCTTCTTCTAGTTGTAAGGATTACTATAGAGCCTATGCCTGAGTTTGAAACTTCTACTTCCAAAAAGGGTATTTTAGATGTGGTAATAGTGAGTTCACAAAGAGATGTCGATGTTGCATGTCAGACATGACATATTTCAATTTACCCTTCAACCGTTTGAACCTATGATTGATCTCCCAAACAGACTCACCTAGTTTTTTTCTGATTTCAATCATCTCGTTCATGTATTGATCCTTTAAGCTCGGTTTCTGAAATTCATTTATTAGTAGTTTCTTGACATCTGCAATCTTCCTTGTTGTTCCCGGTGGACTGTTTACAACTAATATCATGTACCAATCCAGTTCATAGTCTCTTAGCATGATAGCTAACTGCACAAGTTTTCTATCCCCATCTTTGATCTTCCTTTCTTCACAAATATTCTCACATATAAATAAGTGTTTTTCAGGATCCTCTGATGCTTCTCCCTTGAATTCTGGTAACCTAATGGTGGGTTCATGTCTTTCCATTGAAAAATGTGTTGGACTACAACCTCCACATGGTGTATATCCTTGACTAATGCTTCATGAACTATCTCCCCTAGTTGTTGCGCAGTGTCTGGATCCTTTTCTCGTCGTTCTTCTACCACTAAAATTTGGTTGTCTAAATGATGTTGTTCTTTCTCGTGTATTGGTCACACATGAGTTCATGGGTTCCACACTGACACTGGCATAGATATGACTTCTTCCTTTTGTTCCTTCCCTCAGACCTCTTGTTTTTATTTCATATGTTTCACACGTGATTTCTTCAATCTGCTCCACAACCCAAAGATCCTCTACCTCTTCTTCATCACTTGCCAAGCCCTCTCTCTTTGCTATTGCTCTCTTTTTATTGTTCATCTTACATTGGTAGGGTAGTCCACTGTGAATTTTTCAAGCTATTGCCATGATCTTATTGATATGGTTTTCCTCCATCATGATTGGTTCCAAGGCCTACTCCTTCTTTCCTTTATCCATTTATTCCTCCATTTATCCATCTCTTTTCAGTGATTCCCCCCTTCCCCCATGCACAGAGGGAAGTTTTAGTTATCTGACTCCATAGTCATTACACCTGTAACATACCTAGCCACACACAGGCTGGGGGTATGCTACCTGCAAGCCTACCCTCAAACTTCCTTCTGATGTTGATACCTTCTTTATATATAAGGATGCATAAGATAACATATTTAACGACATGCACAACAATATCTAGCCAACATGCATAATATAAATATTATATTAAACGGTAATCAAATATACACAACAGAAATACATTCATACATAGATAATAATATCACGACATATAACACTTATCTTTATGAAATATGACATCGAATGGTTGCAGACCAAGGATGTTCCACCCAACCATAGACACCGCTACTCCAAATATCAACAATAGTGCCACCCCCAATCCAGGGCTATGAATCCACAAGGACAGTTCCAGAGTGTAATTAGGTTCCCAAACCAGTTATCTCTCAAGATCTCATAGGTTTCTCGACACCCACAACAATCCAAGTTCCCATCTCTCTTCTACCTAGCCTGTACCACCCCAAGAGACCGGACCTCCACCCTTCTCTGCCAAGTAGTCCCTCGGGAAGTCCTTCTCCTTTATTTTCAGGGCCTCCAACACAGCTGGTCTAGATTATCAATACTGGGACTCTCAGGACTCGCAGTTGTGAGCAAAACATGGCATAGGCCAATGCATTTATGACATGTAGGTCCCAGGTCATAGCTAAATTCTACAACCAACTATCCCATGGCTAAATTCTTCAGCAAATTTTTTTCCTTTGGCAAGCCAAGATAGAGGTGAGGATGGTCGATGAATGGGTTAGGGGGTGCATGGGAGTGTGTGAGTGGGACTGCGTGCATGGGAGTGTGTGAGGGAAAAATGAGTGAGTGAATGAGAAAACAACGAGCAATTCATCAGTTGAACTCCCCCATCAGATTAGAGGCAGGTTTATGTAACCTCGTGGGGAAACAAGAACCTCCTGGCCTTCCCCAAGAAGCTCACGTAACCAATCCCCTCCCTTAGACAAAAAGGGTAATAAAAAAATAGGAAATAAACACTTAGTCCCTCAAGCTCCCTCTCTTGTGGAATCATAGCCCCCTATAACTCTAGTCCTTGTCTGTCTAGCAGCCAACGATGTTTTTATTATTAATAATGATCAAAACATTACATTTCTAGGGCATACTGGCCCTTTAATAATTGTTTGGGCACTCGGGCCTCTCAGCATTGTAACAATACATTATTTAAAATGGGGGTTTGAAATCTGGGGTGTTACAACCCCTCCCCCTTATTTTGGCATTGTCCTCAGTGCATATACAAAATACAGATCAAAATCTCAAATTTATTCAAAAAGTTGTGGGTACTCTGCTTGCATGGAATCTTCATGCTCCCAGGTAGCATCTTCAGGACCATAGCAGGTCCAGTGAACCTTTACCAGTTCTATAACTCGATTCTGAAGCATTTTGAATTTTTTGTCCAATACCCACACTGGTTGAACCTGAAAGTCTCCCTCCGTCTCTACCTAAATCAGATGTGTATCAATAACATGGTTAGGATCATGTACATATTTCTTTAGTAAAGATACATGAAATACATTATGCACATTCATGGAAGTGGGCAATGCAAGCATGTATGCAACTAAACCTATTATGTCCAATGTTTCAAATGGACCACAGAATCAGGCTGCCAGCTTTGTACAACTACCCAATTTCAAAGATATTTTCTTGGGCTTCACTTTCAAAGTACATGCTCCCCTACTTTAAATTATCTAGTTGTCCTATTCTTGTCTGCATAAACTTTCTATCTATCCCAGGCCGCCTTTAAATTGTGCTTGATCTTAACCACATGTTCTTCCATGTCCTTGAGCAACTCCGACCCAAGTGCAACTCTGTTTGCTAGGTTGTCCCAACTCACTGGAGTATTGCATTTCCTAACATACAAGGCTTCAAATGGGCTCATTCTCAATTAATATTGATACCCATTGTTATATGCAAACTGAACCAAGTGTAAGTAATATTCCCACTTAGATGGCTTATCCATCACATACATTCTCAGCATGTCTTCAATTATTCGATTGACTCTCTTTGTTTTCCCATCTGTCTGGGGATGATATGTTGTGATAAATTTTAGATTTGTACCAAATCCTTTAAACAATCCCCTCCAGAAATTGGAGGTAAACTTTGTATCTCTCTCCAAGACAATTGTCCTAGGTATTCCATGCAACCTAGCAATTTCCTTCATGAAAATTTATGCAATATTAGCTATTGTATACGTTGTCTTCGCAGGCACAAAATGAGTAGCCTTTGTTAATTTTTCAACCACCACCATGATTGAATCATGTTGCTTATTCGTTCTGGGTAATCCTGTGATGAAATCCATGGTGATCACTTCCCATTTCTTCACTTGAATTGTCAATGGATGCACCAAACCCGCTGGTAATCAACACCATCCTTCTTCATTCCTAACCAAAAGAACCAAATTCTTACTACTGTAATTGTTTTTTGGTAACCGGGATGTCCAACATAAGGAACATCATGCATTTCCTTCAGTACCAAATTCCTCAGTTCTTCAGAACTAGGAACGTAGATTCTATTCTTGTGCATGAGTAATCCATCTTCCTTTATCTCATACTCCTTTATTTTTTGTTGTACATTTTCTTGCTGTAAGTTTTCCTTTACCTGTAGGTAATGCTGATCTATAACAAGACCATCTAAAATTATGTTCTTCAAGTTTGACTAATGCATACTGACAGCAGTAGCATGCATGAGATACACTCTCCTACTAAGTGCATCGACAACTTTAATCTCCTTTCCCTTGATATGATTGATGTCGAAGTTATATTCACTTAAAAATTCTAGCCATCTTGTTTTCCTGGCATTCAAGGTTGGTTGTTCAAAAATATACTTCAAGCCAATGTGGTCTATCCTTAATTCGAATTTCTTCCCCATGAGATAATGCCTCCACATCCTCAAGGCGTAAACAATGGCAGCAAGTTCCAAGTCATGCGTGGCATAGTTCCTCTCATGTTCCTTAATCTTTCTAGACTCATATCCAATGACATGTCCATTTCGCGTGAGGACTCCCCCAAGTCCTTCCTTACAAGCCTTTGTACATACCACAANTTGCGTGAGGACTCCCCCAAGTCCTTCCTTACAAGCATTTGTACATACCACAAAACTTTCATTTGGGTCAACAATCTTTAACACAGGCGCACTAGTAAGTAATTCCTTTAACATATTAAAATTATTTTCACACTTGAGTGTCCATTCAAATTTAGTTCCCTTCTTTGCACAAAGAAGTGATGGGATGAAAAATCTTAGAGAAACCTACTATGAACCTTTGGTAGTATCTAGCTAATCCCATAAAATATCTAACATCTGACACATTTCTGGGTGTTGTCCATCCTCTAATGGCTTCGATCTTCTTTGGATCTACTGCTATGCCCTTCTCTAAAATAATGTTTCCCAAGTAATGGATCTTCTTTTGATAAAAATAACACTTACTCAACTTGGCATGCAACTGATGTTCCCTCAATACTTGCAATACCAATCTCAAGTGATGTTCATGCTCCTCTTCAGACTTAGAATAGATAATTATATCATCCAGTAATACTATGACAAACTTGTCCAAATATTTTCTAAATATTCAATTCATTAAGCACATGAAGTTAGTTGGTGCATTGGTCAGTCCAAATGACACCACTACAAATTCATAATGCCCATACCTGGTCCTAAAGGTTGTCTTATCAATGTCTTCTTCCTTGATTCTTACCTGATGGTATCCTGTCCTCGGGTCAATCTTTGAAAATATATTTTCCCCTCTTAGATGATCAAAGAGGTCATCAATTCAGGGTAGCGGATACTTGTTCTTTATAGTGTACTTTTTCATCTATCATAAGTCAATACACAGCCTCAAGGTTCCATCCTTATTTTTGAAAAAAAGTACCGGTGCTCCCCAAGGTGAAAAACTTCGATGTATGTACCATTTCTTCAACAATTATTCCAACTGCATTTGTAATTCTTTTAACTATGGTGTGCTCATTCTGTAAGGTGTTTTTGACACCGGGGAAGCTCCTGGCACTAAATCAATTGAGAAATCTATCTCCCTCCTTGGTGGAAATCCCAGTATTTCTTGGAATACATCTTCAAATTCTTGTAGCGCTGTGAAATCTTCAAGGCTTCTCCCCTTTGTACCAACTGGCTCCTCCACATGAGCTTCATACAATTGACATCCTTTTCTAAAAAATCTTTTCAGCTGTAAGGCCGAAATCTCCCTTATAGAGATGGATCTTGGAAGTCCTTTCACAGTGCTCTGTTTTCCATCTCCATCAAGACATGTAAATGTCTTGTTATGCCAATATAGGACAACATGATGATTTTCCAACCAATCCATCCCAATCAGAACATCATAATACCCCAATGGTATGATATTTAGATCAATACTAGTATTCATGCCATTAAGACTTATGGAACAACCTCTGACCATATCATGGATTCTTCTTTTTTTTCTAGTGGATAACTGAACCGAACTTGCTTTTCTAAGTTTACTTTTATCCAAATGTAATTTATCCACTATCTTAGGATCAATGTAACAATGACATGTTCCTGAATCAATCAAAATAGCAATAGGCTAATTTATGATCTTACCTTCCACCTCGATCATATTGGATTGGTACTCTACTTGTCGAACATTTACATCTGCATAGATTCTTCCCATATCTCTGACTGTTGTAGCCTCTTGGATGTCGTGCACAGTCTTCACTCTTTCCTTTCTGTGTGGAAAATCCTTGTACATGTGATCTTCCTTGCATCCCCAACATTGGATTGGTAGTGTTCCCCCTTTTCCCAAGGAATATTCCTTCGTGGAATCCCCCTTAGCATACTGATCTTGATAATTTCTATTAGGATCATTCCTATTGAAGGGAGGTTTGAATCCTTTCCTCCTCTGATCAGACTTCACACTCTTCATGTCATTCCAATATTTCTGCAGGGATTCTCTTCCCTGGCCTTGCTCATACAAGTATTTAGCCTTCTTGATAGCTTCAGTCAAGGTATTGGTTTCATCATACTTGATATTTTCCTTATAAAAGGCTAGAAATCCACTTAGAAATATCTTTATTTTCACTTTCTCATCACCAATGATCTTGACATACATTAAAAATCCCAAGAAATTCTTCTCATATTCTTCCATAGTCATGATTCCCAACCTAAGTTCAAAGAATTCCTGCATTTTCTTGTCATAGAAATGCTTTAAGAGGTTCTCCTTATGGAATTACTTCTTGAACTCCTTCCAAGTGATCCTACTTTCATTAACATGCTCCACTTTCTTCAGTTGGTCCCACCATATTGCAGCTTTTTTGTGTAAGTGGTAGGTGGCAATCCTGGATTCCAGGTTTGATGAATAGTTATGCAACTGAAAATATCTCCGGAGCCTAAGAAACCATGCTTCGACATCATATTTCATTTCTCTTTCACCCTCAAAGGAAGGTGGATTGAGCTTCCTCAGCTCTCCTTGCAAAAAATCTACCTCTTCTTTCCTTCTTTGGTGTCAGATAGGAGACACCTCTGGACTGCTTACGGGATCATCTGATGCATAAAAGATTCTTCCTGAGTAAGGAGGTGAGTGATTTCCATGAGCTCTAGTAGCACTTCTAGAATAACCAGCTCTTCCACAAGAATCTCTTCTTTCATGACATCTGCCTTCTTCCTCTTGTCTTGAGTTTGTTCCCTTCTTCACTTGCCTCTGCAACTGATTTAATCTCTGCAACACTCGAGCATTTATCTAATTTTTCTCTCTCATCAGCCTCTCATTGTCTTCTTTGTAGCTCTGCACTTCCATCTTTAGGCTTCTTATCGTTTCTATTAATGTTTACTGCTCTTATTTTCCCTTGCATCCATTGGACTCTGTCTCTGCATTACCAACTCTAGTGTTCTATCCTTTGACCTCATTTTCATGATTGGAGGCTCCCTCACCTTCTTCCATTTCCTCAATACGCATCCTGAGCTAACGTGCTTAAGCCTCTTAATTCTGCAAAATGTGCAAGTGACCATTTTGTTAGAATTATGCATATGATAAACAATATTTCTGAACCATGCTACAAGTCTCTTTCTTGTTTTTGTTCATGGATATCATATCCCCATTCTCCGAAAATAATAGTGGCCTATTATTCCTGGGTTGGCATAGAATTTCACCCAGTGTAGGCTCTTCCTTCCAACCACCTTTTAGGTGACCAAAAAAAGAAACTGTGGATAAATCCTTCCTTAGCACTTTTCTGTCTCGAGGACAACCAATTTTTCCCTTAGCCCTCCTTTCCTCATCTCTCAATCTACATATGACCAAGGCCATGACCCTACGTTTAGCTGAAAAAGCGCTTGTGTAGAGCTTCGGGACTTCGGAACCTTCAACCAAGACCAAATCAACGGTCCTCATCCTCCTTCACGATCAACGATCGGGATCCACATCAGGACTCTGCGCTTCAGAAGTCTCAACTTTCCTCGCTTTCCTCCTCCTGGAACGCTTTTACCCCAAGTTCATGATCTGTCGATGAGTGTCCTCCCATAGATCAATGAATTTGAATCACTTAGTCTCTTCGGGCTTCAGAAGTTTCAAAATTCCCTCCTGCACTTTCTCCCGGAGTGCTTTCACCTGAAGTTGACGATCCTTCGACACGTGTCTTCTAGAATCGACGATCGATATATACTCTTGCCTTTGGGCCTTTGAGAGTTTTCAAACCAACGTAACCTATCACATCTTTCCCTTCTAGAGTGCCCAGTCTTCCGGACTAAACGATCTATCGCCACGTGGTGAAATGTTGGAAGCAGAGACATGGCCCAATCAGGCGGGTGACACATGTCACGTTCTAATAAACTTTTCAATATTCCAAAATTTCAAATATTATTGACACGTGGCATAGATCCCATGTTTCCACATCATCCCAGGTGACATCAGCAAGCCACATCACTTCAGGGATTCCAGTGTCCACATCACCTCTAGGTGATGTCATTGTGCCCCATCACTTCATCTCTTCGAGCTTCGAGGCTTTGGGATTTTTCAAACTAGCACACTTCCAATTCTCCCGAACTCTGAATTGTCGAACTGGCCAATCTGTCGCCATGTGTCCTCCTGGATCGAATGACCAAGATTCACTTTGGGTCTTCACCCAGAGTTCACAGATCTTCTCCACGTGTCCTCCTCAATCTGACAATTATGTTTTACTTTAGGGCTTCGGACTTCGGAGATCTCAAACTTTAACCTTTTTCCTTGAAAACGTTTTTTATCTGGGGCTCGCGATCTACTGACACATGTCTCCAACGGATTGATGACTACGATTCCTTCGAGACTCCGGACTCCAAAAATCTCAAACTTTGAACTCATATGGCCCCACTGGATTTTATCTGAAGCCATGGATCTGGTGACGTGTGGCTCTCAGCAAATTAATGGCTGAGATCCTCTTGGATTATCGGACGATCAAGGTTTTCTTCGACTCTCTAGCTCTCTGAGCTTCGGGAGTCTCAAAACTCAACTAAAAAACCTCTCGAACAAATTCCTCCAGAGTTAATAATTTGTTTCCATGTAACCTCTTGGTGATCGATGGTCAGGATCTACTTCAGACGATCCGATAGTCGACATTTACTTTGGGTCTCTGACTCTCTGGGATTCGATACTTTCAACTCTCAAATTTTCCTGGCTCGCTCTTTCCCAGAGTGCTTTCACTCGGAGCACACGATTGGTTGAAACGTGTCCTCCTATGGATCTATGGTCCCCAACTACTTCAAATATTGGGATTTTCTATGTTCGAGCCCTAATCTATGACATCACTGCATGCCTTTCAAATTTGTGGGGGTATGCATCGACGGTTTGTATTAACCCTCTTTTCGCCCAACAATTATCCTCATACTGACACGTAATCCCTCGACAAAACCGTGGTTTGGATTGTGGGACCACTTTGGGAAATTATATCCTGTGCAACTCAGTTCCCCACAATGCCTATTGGTCGTTGATCTCTCTCTCCAATGGGATCTAATGGTCATGACCTTATCCCTTGATTTCTTTTCATTGAACAACCCTTGTTCACCTGTCCTTCGATCCAATGATCTCAGATCTCTCTTGATCCTATACTAGCGATCACTCCTGAATTAAAAAGGGACGGTCACAATCCTTCGAACCCTTACAGAGGATCTATGACGTTTCGTCTTCCGCGTAGCTTCTGCAACACCATTCCTCTTGATCTTTTCAATTTCACGATCATAGTTTGATCTCGACTATGAGGCTCTGACCAATAGACCATTTAACCAGAAGCTCTGATACCAAACTGTAACATACCTAGCCACCCACAGGTCGGGGGTACGCTACCTGGAAGCCCACCCTCAAACTTCCTTCTCATGTTGATACCTTCATTAGATATTAAGGATGCATAAGATAACAGATTTAATGACATGCATAGAAATATCCAGCAAGCATGCATAATCTAAAGATTTTATTAAACTATAATAAAATATACACAACGAAAATAAATTCATACACAAATAATAATATCACGACAGAGAGCACTTATCTGTATGAAATATGACACTGACTAGCTACAGACCAAGGATGTTCCACCCAACCATAGACACCACTACTCCAAATCTCAACAATAGTGTTACCCTTGAGCTAGGGCTATGAATCCAGAAGGACAGTCCCAGACTATAATTGGGTTCCCAAACCAGTCATCTCTCAAGCTCTCACAGGTTTCTCGACACCCACAACAAGCCAAGTACCCAACTCTGTTCTACCCATCCTGTACCTCCCTAAGAGACCGAACCTCCACTCTTCTCTACCACGCAGTCCCTTAGGTAGTCCTTCTCCTTTATTTTTAGGGCCTCCAGCACAACTGGTCTAGAATCTCAATGTTGGGACTCTCAGGACTCGCAGTTGTGAGAAAAACAGGGCACATGCCAATGCTTTTATGACATGCAGGCCCCAGGTCACGGCTGAATCACACCAGCGACCACTACATCCAACTATCCCATTGCTAAATTGTTCAACAGCTCCATTTCCTTTGCCAATCCAAGATGCAGGTGAGGATGGTCGATGAATGGGTCAAGGGGTGAATGGGAGTGTGTGTGTGGGAGTGTGAGGGAAAAATGAGTGAGTGAATGGGAAAAAATGAACAAGTCATTATTTGAACCACCCCATCAGACCATAAGTGATTTTAAGTAACCTCGTGGGAAAACAAGAACCTCCTGGCCTTCCCCAAGAAGCTCACATAATTGATCCCCTCCCTTAGACAAAAAGGGTAATAAAAAAATAGGAAATAAACACTTAGTCCCTCAAGCTCCCACTCTTGTGGAATCATACCCCCCTATAACTCTATTCCTTATCCGTCTAGCATCCAACGATGTTTTAATTATTAATAATGATCAAAACATTACATTTCTGGGGCATATTGGCCCTTTAATAATTGTTTGGGAACTCAGGCCTCTCAGCATTGTAACAATACATTATTTAAAAGGGGGGTTCAAAACCTGGGGTGTTACAACACCCTTCTTCTACAGTAAGATATTTATGGAAGTATACAATGACCTAATATACCTTCCTCGTAGTCCTCTTAGGAAATCATGCTCTACTGTGCTGTAAGACTTCGTAGTGTCTACTGCAAATTATGTGATAAATCCTGCAACAATATTTTCTAACCAGAAATCTATTGTGCGCATAAATTTATTGTCAAATTGTTGTAAATACGTGATCTCCATACGATTCCACTCTAGCTATATAATCCAATTTTTTGTGTGGTTTTCTTTCAACCTCAATATCCCCTCCTGCAGCACATGTGGTAAATCATAGAAAAATACTTCATGTAAGTCGCTAAATACGTACTTGTCCAGATATTTGTGCAGTGTTATTTTAGGGTTTATGTTGTCTTTTTGCACAAACTCCAGCTCCTTAGTCTTCAACCAACTTTCCATATCTACCTTTGTTGGATTCCATGGTCTGAACATCCCCTTTTATATTTTCATTGTTTTAACACTTTCTCAACAGATTTGATATTCTTTTAACGGTTTCTTCAACAAATATCATTCACTCAATCCCATTTTGTTCCAACTGGAAACATAACCATTTGTTGGTTATCTACTTTATCTACTTTATCTACTATGATCTTACATTAATGTCATAAGTTGACCCAAGCTCATATTTGAACAAGTTTCCAACAAAGACCTTCTAAAACTATTGGCTCCCCTGGTAAACCAGAAGGCAACGTAGTACACAGGGTGCATTGCGCATTCTCACATGATATAGTTCTATGGTTGGCTACAATTTTCAAGTGCTTGCATCCTGGGAGTGAGTAGGGATTTGTGATTGTACTCTATGATATTCATTCATTAGTCATTTCCCTCATTCATATTAACTATTCCATGATTCATACATGCAAATCAATAGTTCTAACTAAGTCATTCATGTATTTTTATAATAACTAATCATTGAAAATAAAGGAATAAACAATTATCAATCCACATAACACATGATATACCATGGTTCACCCCCTCCTAGGATACATCCACAGATATTTGGCTCTTCGTCTCTTTTATTATATTTCTACAATATATCGTGCAACGTGCACCTACAATCTTTGATCTTACAATATGAACATGCTTCTTGATCCCTGCGAGGCTGACTAGATCGCACCAAGCTCCTCAACCTGCAATCTAACCCTTGGGACCGAGTTGCTCGACTCTCCTTTAGCTCCACATCTTACAAAATGTTACAACTCTTACAATCTCTTCACAAAACAATCCTATCTTACATGTTAGAGCCTTTGAACTCTCCCTGACCATCCATCCCACCCTAGACCTCCTAGGTACTTAATTATACATATTATTGTCTTATAGACCATTACAATATATTAAAAAAACCTAACTCTAATGTAGTTAGGTTTCCTTGCATGTGTGCCTTGCATTCTTTCCTCACGCGTGCTGCTTTTCCTTCTAGATGTATTTTTCCCACTTCGTGCTTTTCTCTCCAAAAATATCCTTTTCTCCAAAATGGGCCTGCGCCCAACAATTATTTAGGAATCCAAAAGCAAAATATGTTATGGATGAATGCATAATATCTCTCTTTTTTGCAAATTGTGTTGTTTTGTGATGTATGCACTTGTCTTTATGTTGCGCTAGATGGATTATCGAATGCATAAACTGGTTTAGAATTCTAATGATCTTATCTTTTACATTTAAGTATGAATATACCTTGTGTTAATTTAGATGTGATGGTGTATCCTCACTAACTCACTTTATTACACACAAGTCTTGACAACGCTTCAGGTGAGACCTCCTTCCCTTGCATAATGTTGAATATGCCAATGCTACTAGACTACAATCGTACCTTTGTTGGTAACCTTCGAGAACTTCGGTCTCCAATTTTACACCAACAAATGGTTCCATTGTTGGGACCTGGATTCTAAGCGAGTTTTCATAGAATTCAACATCACCTTTTTAAATATGATATTATGAATTGGTGGGAAAGAAGGTGTGATGAGTTTATATTTCAAGAAGTTGAACTATGACAAAAAATTCTAAGGGTTATGAAGGATGTTGTTTTCTATTTTGAACTTGTAAGCAGCTAGTATGAAATTTTCTGGATATGATTCCTTAAAGAGGTCTATCAATGGATCGACCAATTTCAAGAAGTGTCGTAATTTAAATATCTCATCAATAAAAAAATTAATTGGACTATTGAGAAGCTAGCCACTCTACACAAGTTAGATTACCATATTTATTGAGGTATGGATTTTTGGGTCTAGAATACTCTAGAGGGATACATAGTTAAATATGCATGAGAGAACCACCAATATTTCTCAAAGGAAGAAGTAGTATTCTATGAGGGAGCTCGTGGAAGATTACTTTGAGAAATCCTAATGTGGATGAATACCTTGCTAGTGGAAGAGGTAATGGAACCGATTCCTTTGGTTTAAATGGAAGCATAAAACCCTTACACATGAGGGGCAGGTGATTTAGGAGTAGGTCCATGAGTAAGGATACAAGATTTCTTGAGATATGGGGGGTCGTCGTTAGAAGAGTGCTAGAGATGAGATTTATTAGAAAAGGGTTTTTTTGATTGAGAAGAGGTGGAAAAAATATATGATAAAGTTAATGAAGAGGCATGATTAGTCGCACAAGGAGATCAACTTGGAGAAGATTCATAAAAGAGATCCAGAGAAGTTGAAGGAGTTGTAGACACGTGGGAGGTTGGAAAGCCAATGGTTGAAGGGAAGGATTGGAGAGAAAGGTGAGCGTGTTGGAGGGAGTAGACAAGGAGAATAAAATTCAGAATAAAGAACTAAGATAGGGGTCACCACCAAGGAAAAAGACTCAGTTGTAACCTATGTATAAGTTGTAACAAAACTAGCTCCTACAACACCCAAATATGTGAAGTACCCTATAGGACCTGATACAATTTGTCCTCCTAATGCAACCCCCCAGATTGAAGAATCCCATCCCAAAGACACAAGAACAAGCCTTGGATCTCCCAAACCCTAGGCCCAATCTTCCAATACGGTAAATTCTATAATAAACTCTCCCATAAATTCTTTCATTTATCCTCATTCTAATCCAACCAGTTCAAGTAGTAGCAGTAGAAGTAGTGTGGAAATTTCTTTAGTTTTATCTCAAATATGACCTTTAGGATTTATCTTGATAGGGTCCCTAAGTTCTCCCATGGTGCATCAACAAACTAGATCCCTCACTCGATACACATAATTTTGGGGTAAAGGGGATGAAGGTGTTGAACAACATTGGTTCCTTTATGAGGCCATCTGGTGGTCTCGTGGGATTTTGGATGCTAATAAAATAGTTGTGTTTCTAACCACTTTGAGAGGTCATGCTTTGAAATGGTATATGAAATTCGTTTAACTAGGAAATCTTCAAGGATAGACTTTCACTCTTGCTCAAGTCAAACAAGGGTTCATGGAAGAATTTTGTTTACCCCTATCAGAACAAAGGGAGCTCTTTGATTTGAAGGAGATTAAATAGAGAGATGGAGAATATTCTTGGGAGAATAATCAATGTTTTAAATGTGCGATAGGAAAATTAACAAACCCCATCCACGAAGAGCAACAACAAGAATGATTTATCCAAGGACTTCTACCATTAACCTGAATCAAGTTAACCTAGCAGAGGATAGTTAATTTGGGAGAAGCCCTAGAACTAACTATGAAAATTGAGGCGATGGTAGGATATCCTAGCATATTGTGGGTGTTAAGACCAACCAAGGACTATAATTTTATCCAACTGCAAGGCTATATTTATGCCGTAACTAGCAAAATTCAAGAACTCACCATTCCTAGAACCAGTCACCCATAGGTTTGGTGTACGGGTTGTAATACTTAGGGTCATACAACAACAAAATGTCCCAGACTGAGGGGTGTAGGACCCCCTCCACAACCGATGGTGCCTCCACCAGTAAAACCCTCTAGACGGGTTGCGCAAATTACAACTACAACACCATTCCATGGCCTTGTCCAATATTGTGCCTTCCCAAACCATTAGGGTAATCAGAATAATGAATATTCTAAAATTTTCAGAAGTCCCAGTCATTCCCCGATGCACTTCCCATTCCTACAAAAATACACTCCTTTCCCAAACACAGTTTACTATGAATTCTGTGCGTCACCTACTCACACCACCAAGTCATGTCACGCTCTGGATGATCTTGAAAATAGACTGGATCAATTTTCATTTAGGGTTGATGAAGATCCTCAAGTATTTGGAGGAGGATGTCGAGGTGGTGAAGGTTTCATCAGTGAGAGAAACGTGTTATAAAAATATTATCGTGAAACAATAAAATAAAATAAAATGTGGAAATAAAATACATAAGATACATAATACAATAGAGACACAGATATACATGGTTCACCCAGCATGGGATACGTGCACTAAAGAATTTTCTAGGTCCTTCATTTTTATTATCAATCAAAATGAAGGGATACAACCTACAACACGCCCATTGTAACTTCCTCTTATTTCTCTCACAGTCTCCTCTCTCAGAATACAATATTCACAATGATCCACATTCGCAATACAATTCCCCCATAAAAGAGGGTTTCCTTCTAGGGAAAAAAACCCTAACATAACTTATACTATCATATCTATGACCTTATAATGAAGAATCCAGATTCACTATGAAATTACAATACACATTTACAAGGGGATTTTTCTTACGGGGACCCACTTGCCCCCAGACCCCCCAGCCGGGGGGATGATCCCCCCGAACCCTATAGGGGGGTGAAACCCGCACTAAAAACCCCCCACATGGAGGGGTCTATACTCTTCATGGAGTATAAATAGGGATGAAAACAAAGAGCTCTAAATCAGGAATATAATCAGGCTCCACAACCAACAATCTCCCACTTGGAGACTGATCACAACTACTCCATTACGATTTTGTCTGTTGGAATATGATACTTCTTGGACTTGGAAAATTTCTCATCCTCACCTTCATGCTTGAAGATGAACTAAAACTAAGCAGGAACTCAATTTCTCCCTAGTTACTCCCTTTGTTAACATGTCTACAAGATTATGGCTAGTATGTATCTTTCCAACTTCAAATTTCCATCTTCCAAGACAGATTGTATGAAATGGTACATGAGATTTATATGCTTAGTATTTGAATAAAATGATGAGTTTTTTTCAATATTAATGGCACTCTCATTGTCACACTACAACCTGTTATTCTCTTACTTCTTTCCCAGTTCCTCCATAAACCTCTGTAACCAAATCATTTCTTTACTAGCCTCTGTAGAAACAACATAATTTGCTTCTCTTAATTGAAAGTGAAACAACCTTTTGCATTTTTTAAATCGAACTTACTTCTATTCCACCTACAGTAAAAACATATCCCGTGGTGGTACTCCTACTATATTTATCACCTGGCATATTTGAATCAAGATATCCCTGTAGAACAATGTTTGAACATCCAAGGCATTATCCATGAGTAGAAGTACCTCTCAAATACCTAAGAATCCACTTTACTACCTCTCGATGTTCTTTACCTAGATTGTTTATATACCTTCTCACAACTCCCACTGCATGTGCAATATGTGGTCTTGATTAAACCATCACATACATCAAGATACCAACTGTTGATGAATAACGGACCCCCGACATGTATTCTATCTCCTCTTGTGTATTGGGACACATTTCCTTGGTTAATTTGAAATGGATGGAAAAAGGTGTACTAAATGGTTTTACATTCTACATTCTAAACCTCTCCAACACCTTCTCTATGTACTCACCCTGAGACAATGTCAATTTGCAATTTTTCCTATCTCTTGTTATTATCATATGAAGGATTTTCTTTGTTGCACCCAAATCCTTCATCACAATGATCCTTTGGAGATCTTGAGGAATAGATGGCTTAGATGTTTGAACATCTAATGAGCATAGTTGTGCAATAACACCTTGATGCCCCTTTTTCAATAATTTTGTCATGTTGTTAGAGCTTATCACCTTATCGGGTTTCCCTGTGATACCTCTTAGCTCAATTTCTTTTCCTTCCAATGAAAATTTCATGAAAAGTTCTTG
>SNQJ01S0001833.1:7892-21285 GCA_010110895.2 Picea sitchensis
AAGAAGAACTACAATTACTAGGAAATTGTGTCCTTCACTCCAAGACGACTTCGCAAAGAATGGAACTTATGCTCAGTGAAGGTCTTGGTGAAGATGTATGTCGTCTATTTTGCTGAAGGACAGAACTGTAGGTCGATGATCCCCTCATGTAATAATTTATGGATGTAGTGCATGTGGATCTCGATGTGCTTCGTCCGCTGCCTCTGAACTAGATCTCTGCAGAACTTCAGAGTGCTCTAGTTGTCACACCAAATGATGATCAACCGATGAAACTGAATGCCCAAATCAATGAGAAAATGTTGTAGCCACATAGCTTGGATGGTTATGTTAACTACCCCTCTGTACTCTGCCTCCACTGAAGAAAGAGAAATAACAACATGCTTCTTGCTCGACCAACAGATAGGCCCAGAACCAAGACTGAACGAGTAACCAAATGTGGACTTGCGATCAGTGTTATCGCCAGCGCAGTCATAATTAGTAAACCCGATGAGATATAATGTAGAGTCTGTTGCATAATGAATCCCAAGGTGAGGGTTCCTTGTATGTATTGAAGGATACACTTTGCAACCTTCCAAAGTAGCTCATGTGACTCCTGCATGAACCTAGAAACTGCGCCAACTGCATAGGAGAGGTCTGGTCTAGAGTGTGTGAGATAAAACAAGCTCCCCACTAGTTGTTTGTATAGTGTGTTGTCAACCAGTGGAGTGTCCCCGCCATCCTCAAGTTTGAATCCTGATAGGAAAGGAGTCGGAGCAGACTTGCAGTCTGTCATGTGAAATCTCTCAAGGAAATTTGGTGCATACTTGGCCTGAGACAGTTTGATTCCTGATGCATCCTGACCAATCTCGAGTCCAAGGAAGAAGTGTAGCAGACCCATGTCCATCATCAAAAACATGTCATGTAGAATCCTCTTGACTGCAACAATCGCTGAAGTCAAGCAACCGGTGATCAACAAAACATCAACGTACAGAACTAAGAGTAGAAGTGAATCAACTGTCCTGAGCATGTAGACATTCGGGTCTGATTTACAATGTACAAAGTTATGTGACAGCAGGTAGGATTCCATCTTTGCATACCATGCCCTCAGAGCCTGCTTGAGGCCACAAAGAGACTTCTTCAGTCGACATACCAAAGATGAATCCTGCATAAATCCCTGGGGCTTCTCCATATAGATCTCCTCAGAGGGATCATCATGAAGAAATGCATTCTTCACATCCATTTGATGGACTTCCCATCCCTTGGTTCCTGCAATGGAAAGTGCCAAACGTATGGAATCCATCTTAGCTACTGGAGTGAAGGTCTCATCATAGTCAATGCCATGCAACTGTTGAAAGCCTTTGGAAACAAGCTTGGATTTGTATCTGCTAATTTGTCCATCCACTTCGCTCTTGGTCCTGTAGACCCATCTGCATATGACAAGTTTCCTTCCAGAAGGAAGGGGAACCAGATCCCAAGTTTGGTTCTCGAGGAGGGAGTTGTACTCCTCCTGCATGGTGGATTCCCAAAAGGGATTTCCAGCAGCCTCGCCATAAGATTGTCGATCTAAAGACTGAACTAAGAAAATATGTCTGGAGGGCAATGGTTTAGTGGAAGTGAGTGCAATAGGAGGCTCCTCGAAATCAGATCGAGTCCTCCTAGTGTCAGTTGGATCACCCACAAGATCCCCTGCATCCTAAAGAGTAGTCTGTGCCCACTTGGGCCTCTTCTCTGGCTCTTCAACTGCATCTGGATGCTCTTACTGTACTGAATCTATATATGAATCATTTGAGTCCTCTGAATCATAACTCTCATCTGAAGAAGAGTCGGCATGTGCAATGCTTATCATCTCGAACAGGTGGAAGAATGAAGGTGTCTTCATGCGGCTATTGAGGTACATGAGAGATCATCAATCCTTCGTAGAGGATACTTGTTCTTAACAGTCACTTTATTCAATTGTCTGAAATCAATGCACAATCTTAATGTTCCATCTTTCTTCTTCACAAACAAGACTGGGGCACCCCAAGGTGACACACTTGGGTGTATATACCCCTTCTTCAAAAGCTCTTCAAGTTTCATTTGAAACTCCTTCAGCTCTGGTGTACTCATTCTGTAAGGATTCTTTGAAAGTGAAGCTGCTCCAAGCATTAGATTTATAGAGAAATCAATATCTCTCTTTGGGGGTAGTCCTGGCACCTCCTTGAAGACATCTTCAAAATCTTCCAGGACTGCATAATCTTCCAAATTTGGCACCTTATATTTAGGTGTCTCTTCCATATGAGTTGCAAAGATTTGACACCCTTTTTTGTAACATTTCTTCAGCTGTAATGCTGAAATTTATCTGATGGTTACAGCCCTGGGAATTCCCTTCACTTTCCTTAGGTTCCCTTCTTCATCCAAGCAAGTAAATTCCTTGTTATGACAGTCTAGGACAGCATGATGTTGGTCCAACCAATCCATCCCAATTAGACAATCATAGGAACCTAAAGGAAATATGTTCAAATCTGCCTTGGTGTTCAGTCCATTCATGTCCATAAGACATGACTTAACCATATCATTAACTTTATTTTTGGCTCCTGTAGCGAGCTGCACCAACCAAGATTTCCCATGCTTGCTTCTTGGAAAATGCAAACTTTCCACCATCTTAGGATCTATATAACTATGACTGGCTCATGAATCAATTAAAATAGCAATGGTTTGGTTGTTGATCATACCTTCCACTTCAATCATATATGACTGATACTCTACTTTCTTGTTGTCCAGGGAAACATAGATCCTTGGCACATTTCTACCCATGTCCTCCATTGTTTTAGCTTGTTGTACATTGTGAACAGTTCTCCCTTTTTCACCTCTGTGAGGACAATCTCTGTACATGTGATCTCCTTTACAACCCCAACATTGAATAGGTGGTTTCCTTGGCCTTTGACCCCTTGTTTCAATCATTCTAGGCTCTCGAGGATTTTTTTGTCCCTGTGGATTATTTTTGAAGAATGGTGGCTTAGCTCCCTTCTTCCTCTGATCCACCTTGAATTTATTTTTGGCTTCCCAAGATTTTTGGAAAGTTGGCCTTGATTTTTGGTGATCATAAAGGCATTTAGCTCGCCTTATGGTCTCCTCCAATGTCTTGGGATCGTCATACTATATTTTTTCACTGATGAATGATGGAAAACCACTCAAATACCTTTGAATCTTAACTGTCTCATCCTTTATGAAAGAGACATACTTCAGTAGTTCTAAGAAACTTCTCTCATATTCATCTATTGTCATACTCCCAAGCTTGAGTTCAAAGAACTCTTTCATTTTCTTGTCATAATATCTCTTAGTCAAGTATTTCTTCTCAAAATACTTCTTGAATTCCTTCCAAGTAACACTTTTCTCTTTAATGTGTTGCACCTACACAAGCTGATCCCACCACATGGATGCTTTTCCCTTGATTTGATAGATAGAAATTCTACCTTCTGCATGAGCAGAATAATTATGCAATTGAAAATACTTTCTCATGCCTAACAACCATGTTTCTGCATCTTCATCCTTCTTTTGCTCACCATCAAATGTAGGAGGCTTGATTTTGTTCATTTCTCCTCGTAGCTCATCCACCCCGGACCTCTTATGCTTTCTGACAGGGGATGGACTCGATTTTCTTTGTGCTCTCTTATTATAATGCCTTGGGGAGTGATGGTGATGTCTGCTAACACTCCTTGATTTTCTTTTCTCATCAGAAGGCCTGTGACTTCCTGATTTGCTTGAGCCACTCTCCTTGTCCAATTTATTTTCTATTATGTTCAAGCTCTCCAATAACTTCATGTTGAAGTCATCTTGTTGCTCCTTGGCTCTCATAAGCCTTTCATTATCAGTTTTATGGCTTTTTACATCCTTCTGCAAATTTTTAATGGTCTCTTCCATATTCATGTTTTCATCCCTTCCTTCTCCATGTCCATTGGAGTTTGTTCTTTCAATGCCCAAATGGACATCCATCCCTCTAATCTCATCCTTCCGACTGTAAGTCCCCTGTGCCTCTTCCATTACTCTGGACTCAATGTTGATCTTGATCTGATCTAGTTGTTGTTAACTCTGCAAAATGTGCAGCCAACAAAACTTTGTCAGGCTAACTGTTTCAACAATTTCATGAAAATATGAACCATTATGGTTCAATAATATATATCAGAATTTTTTCCTCTGATTTTCTGAAAAATTGAATGTCCAAATCAATTTTATGGGTGTATATTTAGATTCTACTATCCAAGACCTTTCCAACACCTTCTCCCATTCTCAATTCTAAGTCTTGAGCAGAAAGTTATGGCTATTTAAAAATTGCCTAGTAATGTTTTTGTTCATTATTCAACTTGGCACAACTCTGCGCTATAATTAAGAAATTTCGCACCTATTCCCTTGGATTTTTCATAGGATCTCAATTGTGTTTCTTCACATACATCTTATGGACATTATGTCCAAGTTTCACCTCATTCTGGGTTCTAGGCTTCTATTTACAACCTGCTGAAGTTCTAGGCCAAAATACCATATTGTAACTTATATGCTACAGGTGCCTTCTTTTCCATTTTAAACAATTTTAACATGCCCAGAAATTTAATTCAACTCTTGTAATGTCTTCTATGGATCAATATATTTCCATTGACTTCTCCTGCGCCTCAATCTGATTCCGGAGCATAAAGTTATGGCTTTTTGAAGTTAGATGGGTCTTAAAATTTACCCTTCACTGTTTAAGCTGTAACTTTCTCATAAAAGCTCTGTTTGACAAACAATTTACACCATTATATCTGAGATCTTTCATTTGTGCTTCACTACAGGTTTGTCTCATGGTTTTTGAGTTGCTAAAAACGCTCTTAAGTCCTCAAAAACACGCTGCCAAAAAGATGGCATTCAAATAATACAAAACGTCGCAGAAAATCGTTGGTTTTATGTTGTTGTTCACCCTTCAAACAACTTTGCACGCACAAGTTTCAACTTGTAAACCCATATTCACCATGCACCACAACAACACAAGGTAATCGTGCTTCGCGCACTTTAGAAACACTCTGTATCACTTCTCCGTCGCGCCAATAACTTGCGCGCACTACTTTTGTGTCGCACGCCAATATCTACCGCGCACAGTTTTGGTTCTTGCATTGTTACCTGTTGCGTATAGTATTTGTATCGCGCGCTGATATTCTACGCGCAATTCACTCTACGCGCTTCACCATGCCAAATTTTAGTATGCCCCTATCACACACCAATACTCTGTGCGCACCATTAAATAAATTGTCGCGTGACAACATATACCCACATTGCGCGCGCACCAACAAAGTTTCTCTGCGCTCAGCCAATACTGCGCACACCACGTGCGCCATTATTATGTGTGTGTGCACCACGCAATGCTAAATTTAGCACGCGTACCCGCACACCAACATTTTTTCGCGCGGTGCCCAAAATTTAGTGTGCACACCCGTACACTGACATTTTTCCGCGTGGTGCCCAAAATTTAGTGCGCACACCCGCACACTAACAGTTTTCCGCACGACACCAATATTTAATGTACGCACCAACACGCCAATATCTTGACGCGCAGTGCCAAATTTTACCTATCACAATATTTTCACTCCGCATCATGCATTTTTAGTGCGCCCACCCATGCACATTCATTCTTATGCGCATCAATTCCTCGTGAATTCCGCTGCAGAAATTCAGGATTTTTCTTAACTTTTTCCCCAATTTACCATAGACATTCTGCAACCACGAAATTCATTCAATTTCACCCTGAAAACACCAATTCAATCTCTGCAACAACAAATCGTTGTGGTTTGACATTTATGGAACAGATTTATCCAAAAATCAATTCCCAAATTGAGAATTTTAATTACTAAATTCACTCCAATTGTCATGGCTTCACTGTAACTTCAAATTCGACCAAATCCTGGTCCGAATTTGCTAGAACAAATATTAAATCAGTAATTTCTTATCACTTGGCCAAATTTATCCATTTTCTCATGAATTCAACAACAGGAATTGGGGCTTTTCCCCAATTCCGCCCAGTTGTTGTTACTTTTTACTGTGGACGCTCTACAAACTGAAATTTGGCCACTTCGAAATAAATCCTCTATGACATTTCGCTTCAACTCAAATTTATCGGCCCATCCAGGCTCAGTGTTGAAAACTTAAGCTCTGATACCAATTTGTAACATCCCCGACCATCCATGCCGGAACACGCTATGCCAGAGAACTCTTACTGTTCTCTCTGCGTAACATACTGTAACATACCCAACATCTAACTGAGCTATGCCACATAAAATTTTTGAATTGCATGCAATTAAAATATACACACAGAGAACTCTTGTGGAAGCTTTATATATATAAACGTAAACATACAAATACATATGTAAATGCACAAATTCACACTGAAATAACAGTAAACATATACATGCAACATATACAGGAAGTACCCATAAAAATAAACACAGTTATAAACTCACATATGATAAACCCATAAAAATCAACACAGTTATAACCGCACATATGATAAACCCATAAAAATACACACATAAATAACAATGCAGCATGTAAATTTATCACACAATTGACACTTATCTTGGTCACAATGTTACCAACTATGTCCAAACCTTCCATGAACCTCCTAGCCTTAGACCACACTATTCATCACTCTCAACAGTGAATCACCCCCGAGTTGGGACTAAGCTCCACCCGGGTAAAGGGACTCCTAAGCAGGCTAAAGGCTCATAGACAATAGGAAAGACTCTATCTCAGGTGCTCACTCAACTAACAACCTACAATCCCTCATTCCCCACATGCCTGTCCCACCCAAAAAGTGTGCCCCTTCTCTTCTCAACAGTCCTTTGGCTTCGTCACTTCCTTTCCAGGCTTCAACAACATGTCGGATAGGAAGTCTCAGAGCATTGTAGCTGCAGTTCAGCACCTTTAGGAAATCAATTCCCAACAATTCTCTCACCCAGAGATAAATTTCTCACGTGTCTGATAACCCGCCTCTTCAATATCACATGGGCCTGAAAAACCGCCTCTTCAGTCCAGCTCCCAAGCTAACCAGCTACACGAACAAGAAATGGCTATGGATACAGGTTCAAGTACAGTCATGAAAATATGAAGGATAGCTCAATGGGTGTGTGCATGCTCATGGATGATTGACTGGATGACTGAATGATGGAAGTAATGATGGAAAAGATGGGAAAATGAACTGAGTTCCACCAATATGTATGCATGTCCCCAACTTGACACTTTTCATGTTGGGAGCTACTTTGGCCCACTTGTTCTCAACTTTAGAACTTAGGATAAAATAATTATCCATACTTTATGATTTAAGAAATATTAATATAATATTCTTTTTTGTCTTAAGATCCCTAACTTATCCCTTTTCCTTAAATTTTAGGCCATTCCCTTTCCCTAACCAGTGGATTTTAGTCCCCCATCTCTTTTATCGTGGTCGGTCTGCGTGCAACGATGTATTTTATATTAATTATGAGATATATAAAAAATAGGTGCACTGGCCTTTAACATCTAGGCTCTCCGGCCTAATCAAAACATAAGCATGTTAGCTTATAATAACTGGCTCACCAGCCTATAAACGCATCATATACACCAAAGGCTACCTGGCCTCAAAATCGCGCACACTTGTGTTGTTGCGTGCGGTATCCTAGAATGTGAAAACTTCATCATTTTACTACGTAGTACATGCGCACACTATGCCATGAAATGTGCATACAAAATGATATCAAAACATCTCACCGGCTTAAGTACATTTTCATTTACATTCCAATTGAGTGCGGCCTAGGGATATTACAAAGTGTATATGGCCCATTATACTATCCCAAATCCAACTTTCATCTTCTTTTCCCAAACAACATATTTCTTCTTCGATCTCATTCAAGATGTATATGTTGATTGTAGTCCTTGTTGTTGTTTCCACTAGTCTTCATGATCCTTCTTTCCTTATTTCACATTATTTTGAATTGAATATAAGTGTGTGTCCATGATCACACATTGTCTCACACTTAGCAAATTATGCTTCACATTTTCAACAAGTAGGAAATTCTATGCCACAACATCTTTGTTTCCAAAACTAACTATGCCTTTTCCTATAATTTTGGCTAAGTTATCATTGCCAAACGTGACAGACCCCTCTTTTTATTTCTTTAATGTTACAAATATGTTTTTGTGTCCAGTCATATGCTTTGAGCATCCACTGTCAATATACCAATGGCTTCTTCTATTTTGGGCTTGTAAGGAAAACACACATTCCTCAACCTTCAAATATTCTTGTTTTCTTTTCCAAGTTCTTTGTTGTCCCCCTATATGATTGAAAGGAACATGCCTAGTTTCCATTGAAGAAACTATCAAATCACTTCTGCAATTTCTAGTTGTGTCCAAAATTGTTACATTTGTAGCATTCAATTTCATAACCCAGAGAACGAAAACTGTTATAATTTATGTCAAACGTCTCACGAGGATTTTTGGGATAATTGTCTTCATAACGATTCTTGAGATTTTCATAGCTACTTATGTTCCAAGTGTTTCTACCCTTTGCATAGGCTCTACAATTTATGGCTTTATGCCCAAAATTATTGCAAGAATAACACGAGCCAAGAAAATATTTTTGATACCTAGGTGTGGGTGGTCTTCTAGTTGGTGTTGTTCTTATGAAATCATGATATTCTTCTTTGGTATTCTTTATTTCTGGTTGTTGATTCCATGTTCCTATGAATTCACAATCTTATTCTTGATTATTCTTTATTTATGGTTTTTGTATGTCCTCCTTTAGAGGCTTGCATTCTTCTTTCTTGATGGAACCCTTGATAGTATCTGCATAACTTATTTGCCCTACTTCATTTCCTATCATCATAGAGATTGAACCCTCATCAATATTATTTTGTTTGTATCCAAGTCCAAACTTGAAATAGAATGGTTTTTTATTGT
Organism: Picea sitchensis; assembly: GCA_010110895.2. NCBI lineage: Eukaryota > Viridiplantae > Streptophyta > Pinopsida > Pinales > Pinaceae > Picea > Picea sitchensis. Next base: position 16,806 of record SNQJ01S0001833.1, read on the forward strand.
AGATGACTTCATCTAGTATTTTGGTGTTATTGCCAAAATTTAGTTTGATGTCCTTCTTCTATAGTTCCATTCTTAGTGAGACTATTTTATCTTCCATATTCTCTGTTATTTTCTTTTTTTCTTCCAATTGTCTCTTGTGTGTTTCTTCAATCACTTTGGCTTCTTCCAACTAAATCCTTACATCCATAATAGTCTACTTGGCTTATTCAGAATTTTTGCTAGGGTTTTGAAAGCCTTCCTTTGGTTTACTTAACTCTTATTTGAGAGACTTGTTTTTCTTCCTTGATATTTTTACATCACTTCAGGCACTAATCAATTCTTCCTCAAGATTCACTTCTCCTTCTTTTTCATAGTCTCCTTCATTATTTTTAGTAGTTTCCTCTTGAGTCTCTAATGCCATGAAGAGTACTCTTCTTGAGTCATTGTCACTATCATCATCTTCATCTGATGAGGAACTATCATCTTTTGAATAGAGGCTTTTCTTTTTCAATGGAGTTGTGGACACTCACTATCAATGGAGTTGTTGATACCAAGAGGAAGGTGAATCAATAGTAAGCAATATTTAAACACCTTTTCAACTTATACTTCAATCATATTGTGTATTCAATATATATCCAATGAACCATAAATAGCAATAGAAGAAACACCATACACCATGCACAATAAATATGTGTGACATAATCAATAGTTATTGTTCAAAGGAAGTAAATACTTTGAAGGGAAGATACAACTTCCAAGGGAGGGAAAAGCCTCCAAGGGAAGATACAATCCTCCAAGATGAATAGAGGGTTAAACCCTCTATCCTTGCCCCTTCCTTACACCCAAGAATATATAAGAGATAATGAACACTTATATCAACACCATCAAACTGGGTCCACTTAGAAATTGGGTCCACATACAAACTGGGTCCACATAGACTGTCACTACCACTGTCACTATCTTTGTGAATATCATTGATACATCATCATCATCAAACTAGGTCCACTTAGAAACTAGGTCCATATAGAAATCCTAGGTCCACATGGGTCCACATATAAACCCCAACAACCACATAGAACCTTGTGTAAGAATCAACCATCCATATTATAGTGAACCCATATCAATGATCAAAACATCACCACAAGACTAGAAAATATCCTTCATAAGAGCTCCTTATCCTCCTAGTTTCTTCACTCAAAAATTGTGCTAAGATATCACTAGCTTGGATGCTATAAAAATGAGAAAATCCATCCTATATTTATTGTAGTTATGTCTCTATTTTTAGTTTCTCGGCCGACCTAGCTGAACTGTCCTTAATTTTCTGGCTGGGTTGTCGGACAAAAAAATCCATATCTCCTCATTCCTTGGGATTTAGAGGGACCTCCATATATTGTTGGAAAGGTCTTAGAATAATATTTCCAACCATGTAACTTGTGCTTCCATTTGAGTTATTTATGTATGGTAAAAATTCCCTCAAATATAGGGTATCTGAATTGACCACAAATAATGCTTTCAACAATCTCCATCTTTTGTACTCTTCTTCTTTAAGAAAATGTGGAATTCTTAGCTTCTTCTAGGGTTGAAATCAATGACAAAAAAAATTCTTCCAAAAATCTCCCCCTTTGTCATTGATGGAAACACTCACGCTCCCCCTGTCATCATGCTCCTGGTTTCTCTCCCCCTCTGACATAAATGGAAAAGTGTGGGGCTGCTCCCCTTAAGTTCAATGGAAAAAGGTTACTCTATTCTTTAGGGCTACTCCCCTTGAACAAAGGGAACTTAGTGGTACTTCATTTTTCTTTCCGGTCTTCTGGTCCTTTTATTCATTTGAGCTCTTCCATGTGTCTTCAATCTTCTTTCTCTTCTCATGGTCTACCTTTGAACTCTTTTGTGTGTCTTCAATATTCTTTCTCTTCTCTTGGTATAGGATGTATATGTTACTTGGTCTTCTTGTAGCGGTGCAACCAATCTTCCTGAATCTTCTTCTATTATTTTGAATCGTCGAGAGTGAAACGTGAGGGTGTATTGTTGATCACACATTTTACTCACACTGAGGAGATTATGCTTCATATTTCCAACTAATAAGACACTGTCTTCTTTTATATTTTCACTTCCAATATTAACTAACCCTTTTCCAAGTACTTTGGTTGATGAGTTATCTCCAAATGCAACATTGCCATCCCTTTTGTTCAAGCTGAAAAATTATTTTTGATCCCCAGTCATGTGAGATGAGCACCCACTATCTATGTACCATTCATTTTCTTCTTTACTTTCTTTAACGATCAATGCTATTAGAAAATATTCATTGTTTGGAATCTCTTTCTTTCTCCATATTGTGGTTGGCATATGAGCATATTATTTCATATATATGCAATCTCGTGCTTTATGACCAAGATTATCACATTTATAGAATACAATATTTTGATCCATTAATGGGGAAAATTCCATTAATTTTTTGATCCACGATCATTTCCATATCTACTACCATTCATGTTTCTTGCATAGTTGTTTCTTTCATTGATTCTACAATTGATTTGCTTGTGTCCAAAATTTCCACAAATATAATAGTGACCAAGAAAAAAAAAATCATACCTATTGGAAGAGGGTCTTATTAGTGTTTCATTCCTTCTGAATATTTATCTTTGATTTCTTTCATACCTGACGAGAGATGATCATTTTTTTGTTCTTGTTGTTCTTCAACTTCTTCTAGAGTTTTGGTTCCATACTTTTCATCTTCCTTCTCTTGTTTTATTGTCTTCAAATTGGCATTGTATCCTAGTCATGTCTTGTCGTTCAGTGATCTTTGACTGCTAAGGATTTCATCTAGCTTTCCAGTGCTTCTTTCAAACTTCTCCAACTTCTCTATTGTCAATATTAGCTCTCCTTTTGTGTGATCCAATTCTTCTTTCAATTTCTCACAGTCTTCCAATTGTTCCTTCAAGCTATCAATAATCCTTTCATGCTTATGATTATCTTCTTCACAAGTACTCAATTCACTTCTTAGCTTTCTATTTTTGTTTCTGATATTGTTATTTTTGGTTTCAACATGATTCAATTTCTCAATATTCCCATCCTCTTTTTCACTTTCTGTATTGACTCTATATCCCCAAAAAGAATCATAGCTAGTTCAGATATAATTTCTTCTTCTTTAGAACTCTTGTGATCATCATCTTGGGTTTGTTCGGTTTTGAAGAGGACCTCTCCTACATTTGTTTCTTCTCCATCACTTTCATCAGAAGAGGTTGTTGGATTAATGAGAGGGGGTGGAATCAATAATAGATAAATTCAATCATTTTTAACCACAATATGCAAGTGTTATATCAATGTAGCATAATTATCATCCAATAGTTGCAGAGTAAATAAGGAATGAGCAAATGAGCAATCATACACATCCGTGGAAACCCAAAGTGGGAGAAAATCACACAATCCTTTTTATTATATGTCTTTAAAAATTACATTCATTGGAAGCACCAACTTCCTTTGTTTTCGAGCTGCAACTGGAAGGAGGATCCAACCCCCTAATTTCTCAGGCTACAACCTGAGGGAAGCTCCAACTCCCCAATTCCATGGATACAACCAGAAGGAGGCTACGACCCCCTATGTTCTCCAGCTACAACCGAAAGGTGGATACAACCACCTTACCTTGCCCCGTCCAACCACCCTCACGTAGAAGTAGAATGATGGAACCACTATCACACTATCACTATGAGATATACTGTTGTAAACTTGTACCAATGAACCTGCACCAAACAACCTATACTAATAACCTAAACCATGCATCAACATGTACCTCAACCTGTAATCAACTTGTACCATAAACAAGTGCATCAACCATGCACCAAACTATACCAAACAACCTGTAATCAACATGTACCATAAACAAGTGTATCAACCATGCACCAACCTATACCTCAACCTATACCATGAACAAGTGCATCAACCATGCACCAAACTTGTACAAATAACATGTCACAACAACCTGTCCAAACAACCTCTCACAACAACATGTCCAATCAATCTTATCAACCAAATCAGATCTACTCACCAAGATTGATTTACCCAAAATAACATACCTTGGAAAGCATCATCAAAAGAATTTATCCTCCCTTGAATTTCGGCTTTCTTTACTTCACCTTCCCTCTGAAATTTGGCTTAGATATCCTTTGGTTACCTCAATCACTTGTAGATATTCAATATTCTAAAGTGTAATTAAAAATGAGAGACCCTTGCCTCTTATTTATACTTTCATGTAGCTTCCTCAAGGGGTTACCTTCCAACCATCTTAACCCACTTTCCTTATTTTAGGGCTAACCCACTTCTAACCACTTGTCCACTTAGTAATTTATCCATTAACTTTATTATTTAAATAAAAAAAATTATATCCACTTTGAATTATAGTACACTCATCACTTCACTTTATTATTTAAATTACCTTCTAACCATCTTAACCCACTTTCCTTATTTTAGGGATAACCCACTTCTAACCACTTGTCCACTTAGT
>SNQJ01S0001833.1:33386-47862 GCA_010110895.2 Picea sitchensis
TTTGCTTCCAATCAATCTCCGTTTTTCCCACGACACTCCCTCGACCTCTATTGACTCCTCTTCTGAAGATAATAGAGTCTGTTACCACCTTAGGAGCATATCGGTGATTAAAAAGGATCCCTTGGAGTGTGGTTCTCCCATGACCTCGGGCAGGGGACTGGGGTCACTACCTCAGACTCAATTGGTTGGCAAAGGTAGGGGTCATAAATCACATCTTTATCTGGCACAAGATCGGGCCAGAATTGATCTAGCTTTAGGCAGACAATATTCGATTGAATGGGAGCTTAGAGAAAATCCACCCCAGGATGGAGTTACCTCATGAAAATCCTCTCCTTCAACTGTCAGGGGTTGGTGAACCCCAATAAAAAATCGTCGTTATGAAGATTGGTTGAACAATGCTCGCCAGATGTCATTCTTCTGGAGGAAACTCTAGGGGACAAATTAGCAGTGGTTAAGACCTTGGAATCCTTACTCCCGGGTTGGATGTTCACATTGGTAGATTCTCGTGGACGCTCCGGGGTTTTGGCCACTGGTTGGAATAAAAAGAACTATAAACTGGAGACTGTCTGGGGTTTTTCCTCGGGGATTGGTCTCACTATTTTCTCCACGGACTTGGGACGTACTCTAACAGTCATAAACATATATGGACCACACCTGGATAGGAAAATCTTTTGGAACTCTCTAGCTGACTGTGACTGGTTTAAACGAAAAGATTTTATCCTTGGTGGTGACCTCAATTTCTCCTTAGGTGCTTCGGAGGTTTGGGGTCCTCGGGTTTCACCAGACCCCTTACACCATTACTTCCTAAAATTCCTGGACCAATGGGGGTTGGTAGATGCAGAACCTCAAAAGCTCACCCCCACCTGGTGCAATAGACGGGTAGGCTCGAACCGAGTGGCCAAACGACTGGACAGACTCCTTCTCACAGATGATCTACTAGATTCGTCAGCTCTAGTTCGAAAATGGGTAAATTTTGGGGGAGAATCAGACCATCATCCGATATTATTCGAATTTGGGACCTCCTCTAGAAGGCTGACTAGCCCCTTCAAATTCTTCGAGGGTTGGCTAACAGATCCAACCTATCTGGAATTAGTAAAGGACTTATGGGTGAAACTACCAGAACACTCCTAGACCCCAGCAACTGTACATTTTGTTGAAACCTAAAAGGCCTTAAACAAGCAACTAATAAGTGGGCCAAAATAAAACAACAAAAGGATGAACAAAATCTACGAGATATTGAATTGAAACTAATAGAACTACAATATGGGACTAGTCGGGGCTATCATAGCCAGGACTCAAAATATCTCCTATATGGCTTGGAAAAACGTCATAGGGTCATTCTGGAAGAAAGAGAAGCACATTGGAGGCTAAAGAGTCGTGCCCTATGGCTAACCTACGGAGATGAAAACACAAAATTCTTTCAGGACTTTTCCAAAGGACGCAAGATGGCCAACACCATTTGGAGCCTATAGAGTCAGAGGGGGGAGTAAATAACTAAGTATAATGAATTAGCTGACTTGGGCATTAATCATTTTAAGACACTTTACAAAGCCTAGGAGGAGTCCTCTATTGCAGAAATTATAAAAGTTTCCCAGCTCTTCCCTAGATTTGTCGAAGAGGATACAATTGGACACTTAACGAGCCCGGTTACTGAAAAAGAGTTGATAGAATTCCTACACAGGTTACAAAAAGGGAAGAGCCCTAGCCCAGATGGGTGGCCAATCGAATTCTACTTGGGATGCTTTGATGTTCTCGGACCTGACCTACTGCGGGTAGTCAAAGAATCAAGGGTAAAGGATCATATACACAATCATATCAATGCTACTTTCATAGCACTGATACCTAAGACACACAACCCGACCTCCTTCGAAGATTTTTGACCTATCTCCCTTTGCAATTGTCTCTACAAGATTATCTCCAAGGTTATTAGTAGAAGACTGAAAGTAATCCTCTCAAAACACATCTCGGGGGAACAGTTCGTCTTTCTTGAAGGAAGACAAATTCATGAGGCGATCGGGGTAGCACAAGAAGGTCAACACAACATCAAACTAAATAATATGAGAGCATCCGTGATAAAACTATATCTATCCAAAGAATTCGAACGAGTGAACTAGTTATACATCAGAATGCTTCTGATACATCTGGGATTTGGACTGGATTTTGTCAACTGGATAATGGCATGTTTAAATTTGGTCTCCTTTTCCATTCTAATCAATGGTTCAGCCACAGACTTTTTTGTCAACTGGATAATGGATTTTGACTGGATTTTGTCAACTGGATAATGGCATGGTGCTGGCCATTACCCATATACTCTTTGTGGATGACATACTAATATTTTGTGATGGCTCAAAGAGGGATGCAAACATATTAACAGAGGGGCTCACACTCTTCAAATTAGCAACGGACTCTAGAAGAAGGCCTCAAATACCTTGGCTTCCACTTAAATCCAAACGATTATAGGAAGAATGATTGGACGTGGCTTCTGGCAAAGATGGAAAAATGACTAAAAGTTTGGAGAAATAAATGGTTATCAAGGACAGGAAGGCTGGTATTAATAAAGACAGTTTTGGAAGAAATCCTAGTTTACTGGATGTCCCTCTCATGGATCCCAAAAGGAATAATAGAAAAATCAATAAGAACTTACTTCTCATATCTTTGGAGGGGGAAATCTGAAAACAAAGTGTTTCCCTGGGTACGCTGGGAGAGAATTGTGAAACCCAAGGCCTTGGGTGGCTGGGGATTAAAAAACATTTTTCTCTTCTCAAAAGCCCTGGCGGCCAAATTAGTTTGGCGACTAATATCAACAACAAGTATGTGGACCAAAGTGAGTCAACAAAAGTATGTGGCACCACTCTCTATTCTAGAATGGATCAGGAGCCCTAGATCCAGATCAACAGGGATCTCTGTAATGTGGAAGGAAGTACAATGGGCCTTTGATGTGGTTGGGAACTCACTCGCTTGGCAAGTAGGCTCAGGCAACTCACTCAGAATTGGACGAGACCCTTGGGTAGGCTGTTTGAGGGAACATTTTCTCCTAGGTGACCTCTACATAACACTAGAAAGGGGGATCTATTTCCACCTGGCCCAAATAAACGATCCCCTCCATACAACATTGTGGCAACAAGGATGGAAATCGGGGAGAATGTTGGAACTCAATGAACCTCAAAATTTAATCTGGAACCGATATATCCTTGCCCTAAGGAAGGAAAACATATGTTTATCAGAAGGAGAGGATGAACTCATCTGGGATGGGGACCCAGGAGGCATATATACTCCCAAAGCAGGATATGTTCAACTCAGCATAGCACCGGCACAACAAGAAGATAAATGGTTGTGGGAGAGACTGTGGAAGTTAAAAATCCCAGCCAAAGGTAAACTCTTGGTATGGTCCATTCTAGAAAACAAAGTACCCACCTGGGATAACCTATAGAAGAAACAATTCTACGGGCCGAGTTGGTGCTCTCTCTGCCGATTGCAGGTGGAAACGGTAGACCACTTATTTATGCGCTGCCCCTTCTCCATATCAGTTTGGTTGGAAGCCTCCACCTTAAATCCCGATGTTGGCAGTTGGCAAGGAGCCACCTTCGAAGCAGCTTTAAAGGATTGGATCAAACCAACAACCCCAAAACACTTAAAAGCTCTGCCAATACTAGTAGCCTGGGGAATTTGGATCGCCCGAAACAACACAATTTTTTGGGACGTTCCACAGTCTTCACTAAGGGTGGCCATAATTTCCTTAAGCGTTTTAGATCATCTAATTTTAAGACAATCCACGGGACAGGGCATGAATCGAGCTCCCCAGGAGGAACAGATCGATAAAGGGAGACCTTGGGATTTTTTTGATGGATCGACCTCGGGTGACCAACTTCACTGTGGGGGGGGAGGTTGCCTATATCTAAGAGATCGACATTTCTTCCACCTCATAGTTGGGCTGGGGCCCGGTACAAATAACTATGCTGAGATATAAGCCTTAAACTACTACTCCTTTTTGCAGTAGAAAAGGGTGTATCCACGCTTCAAGTCTTTGGGGACTCTTTGATCATCATCAAGTGGGAAACTCAAGAAAAAAATTGTCACATAACTAGACTCAGACCTTACTTGACAGAAGTACTGAGGACCATTGCTACTTTTGACACTTTCTCTCTCTCACACATTTACAGGGAAAGAAACTCCATGGCTATCCAAAGAAGCATCGCAGCTAGATTTTGGGAGATGCCATATCACAGAACACATGGAGGACGACAATTTTGATTATCATAGGCCTTTCCAGGAAGAACAACCATGAATATTCACATCTGATAGATACTTTTGGACACTTTAAACAGGAACACAAAGTGTATAACTGAAAATATTATTTTTTGAAACTCTCATTATTTTTGTATATCTGGACAGCTTAGGGGTGGTTGCCCACTCACACTTCGGTTTATTTGTTATGAAGAATCACATAAATGTAAGAGATACTATACAAACAATATATATCTTGGCTATCCTTATAGCAAGTATATATGTGCGGATGTAATTTTATATCTTTTTTAATAAAATTATGACTTTTTTCAGGAAAAAAAATACTAAATATTGTTAGAACAAATACCATTGTTGATGTCTTCTTTCTAAATAATCTAAGAAAAAAACACTTTTCCAATTTAGGAAAAAATCTTCCTTACTTCTCATTATTAAAATTCATTTTTTTTATTTTCATTAAAAAATACCATATTTATGCCTTCTTTATTATAACATTGAATAGATATAAGACTCCACTTAAAAAATAAATATGTGTTTTTTATATTTTTTTGGAAAACAATATCCTTAAAACCTTGTAACCTTAATAAATTTATAACTTTCATAAATTTCTAATAATATAATTTACATATGTTTTTTAAATATATTTTGTTTTTATTTTATTTTTTTAATTTCAATATTAAATACCTTTTTATTAATATAACTTTGTGGCAGGTGTAAACGTCCAATGCATATGTTTTTTAAATATATTTTATTTTTTTAATTTCAATATTAGATTACCTTTTTATTAATATAACTTTGAGGCAGGTATAAATGTCCAATGACCTTAATGAATGTTAATTATAATTATTATATATATATATATATATATATATATAATTGAATTAATAATATCATTGAATAAAAGAAAAAAACGGTGGTAATATTCTAATATTCAGATACTCAGGGATTATGAATCACTGGCCCTACTTACAACTCCACAGAAATGGGCACTGTCGAATGGAGCTTTATTATTCTTAAGAGGTAGCGAAACTTCCTGGAACGATTAAGAAAGTTTGTGGAAATTTGTCACTTCTATTGTTTTTCATCATCTTGCCTTTAGACTTTTCATTAACTGGAACGCCTGACCGTGCAGGCATGATCTTGCTTTGAGACTTTTAGGTGGGACTGAAAGAAAAGTGGGGCATTAAGTAGCTATATTTAGAATGACGTATCTATCTATTAGACTTTTTCGCCATCCTTGACGTTCGCACTCGTCTGATCCGTTCTGTTTGGAATTTGGTTGCAGATAGGACTAGCACAACCACAAGTCATTCGCGGCTGGTGAACGTCGAAATAACTGAGTTCGGGCATTAAATAATCATAGAATCCTGTTCATTAAATAACAGATGTGGTAATATGACACGGTAAGAGTTCCAAGTGGGAAAATCTCGTCCAGTAAATAATAGTTGAAGTAAAAATCGTGGCTGGTAAACTTGGGCTCTTTAGAAAATGAAACGTTAATAATTCAGAGGTGGCAATTAGCTAGCCATCATAGTAAATTTTAAATATGATTAAGTAAAAGTAAAAAAATAAACATGTAAAAGGACGTCTTTATAATAGTGAGGAAGTTAGTGGTTGAAATCACAACCATTGATTTATTGGGATCACTAAAAATATTTTAACAATATTTAATCTTGTCCATACAAAACTGATTAAGTACTTAAAAGCATATTAAATGTGCCCATTATCAATAGGTGTACGCCTTTCAAAGTAATTATTTGGAAATTTGGTTGAGCTCAATTCATTATTAACTGTATGATAATTTGGTAATTTGATGTATTTAAAATGGAAATATTAACTTAACAAATCATTAAATCATTTTTTGATGCATCCTATCCGTTCACACGCGTCCAACCCGAAGAAAAAGTCTCATGCCATGTGAGTCCTCCCTTCAAACAGAGTCCACCATCAAAGACAGGCTGCCTGATTAGATCAGTCACCGGTGCTTCTCAGAACTGTCATGGGGTTTACTCATGACAGTACCCCATTTGATCACTGAGTGGGACATAAAGTAGCTGTATTCAGAATTCATTAGCGGTGCCATTCCGTTAAACACGTCGTGGGATCCTTCGTACATGACGTTTGAGAAAGCTTGTGGAAACTTGTCATTTTTTTTATTTTAATTTTTTTTCCCAGTGGATTTTCATCATCTTGCTTTTAGACTTTTCATTGATTGGAAGGCCTGATCGTGCAGGCATGACCTTGCGTAGAGACTTTTCAGTGAGACTGAAAGGATGAGTGGGGCATAAAGTAACTGTATTTAGAATGGTGTAGAAATACTGTACCTATTGTTGACAAAAAAAACATAAAAGATAAAATCGATGTTGGCCATCACACTTTAGTATCGGTTGTGTGAACTACATGTTCCACTTTTTCTTTGTTAAATGAGAAAATATGTGATTAAATCTAAACATGACTTGACTTAATGCATAAGGTGATAGAGATAGAACTTGATAGATGATAACACCACGCGTTTAGCAACCATCTTTTCTTTATAACATGAGAAAATATCTTGGCTTTTGTCATGCTCACCATTTTCTTTGGGAATATTTTCGCTTTTGTCATTTCAAATAGTGATAATGCCAAACACTTTAGGTTGACAAAGATAGAATTGGATAGATGTTAGCACCATGTGTTTAGTAATCATATTTGTAAGATGAAGGGAAAAAATTAATCTATGTAAGGGGTAGATTGAAATTTAACCTTTTCATTATGATTTGTAAGTATTTTGAGAATTTTTTGATATATAAGTTAATTTTTCTGTGTTTTTACTTAGATTCGAAAATATGATACATAAAGTTCATTCTCATAAGTTTGACAGCGCGTATATAGATTTAATCCTTTAAAACGTGGTATTTGTGTCTATTTGGACCCATGTGCAATGTTGTTCTACATGTATATTGATAGAGGTATAATGTCTTTATTTATAAGTTTTGGCTCAAGTATAATTATAGTTTGACATAGATTTTAGCCCAAAGACCATGTTTTTTTCGATAGATTTTGTATAGTCGATAATACAATTCTATATATATTTTGGCTCCGCCATTAAATCTTTTGGTATTGGCTTTGGCTCTAATAAAATATGTTTTTTTATGGGTTTTCACCCATGCATTTTAATGTTTTTTGTCGAGGTTTTGTCCTAGACATAATGTATTTGTACAAAAATGTCAGCGAGCAACTAAAATACAACTCTCCTTATATTTTGACCTAGATAAGGGTTTGATTTAGGCACAATATAGTCCTTTATATATTCTATCCCAAATATAGTCTCCTTCCCCATAGATTTTGGCCCAGAGATAATAGAATTTTGCAAAAATTTTGGCATAGTTGATGCTATGTCATGCTACACAAATTTTGGATAGGAAGGAATGTCATTGCCTCGCAAAAGTTGGATTACTATGTGAGCAGAAAAATTCTTGTGAAGATCATCCTTAGCAAGATACATTTATTAACCATAGATGTTTAATACAAGTGCCCTCTTAAGTTTTCCATCATTCCTCCTATTGACAATGTCATAGATACATAATGAAATCCATTTTAAGAGAGCTACACTTGTTATTACTCATTTTCCATATTTACACATGTGTCTACACTTGTTATTACCCCTTTTCCATATTTATGCATGTATGCATGTGGAGGAGTCCATTCCTTGAAACTATATCATATATGGTTTTGTAATATGTGATGCATTGTTTTCCCCATAGAGTTGTCACTTTAATCATGACCTAAGACATAGCCAAGAGAGAAAAAAATAATCCATCAACAACTTTTTTTAGACTTAATAGTTTCATGCTATTAATAAAGAAAATGAAGTAATATATATTTCACATAACATCTAACAAGGTATTGTGAGCATTTATTACATGCAATAGATCTAGGCCGTGGGTCAAGAAATGCATGAGATGAATTTATCTTTGTATATTGAACATTTAAATTTGAAGAAGATTGAAGCTAAATGCAAGTATCAGACGTCAAAAAAGGTTTCATGATACATCTCTACAATAACAATTTTATTAACCATGAATTTCAAGGAATGATGAAGTTCCAAAGATGGAGTGGTAGTGATTATCAATACATGCCATTTCATCTATCACTATTTGGTAGTATTTTGGTAGCCTGCAAGTGAATCAAGAAAAATATGTTTGAAATGAAAATTAGAGAATGAAAACTAAAGAGAAGTGGACTAATATATTATTAAGGTCTAAGAGACCACTTGGTCTATGGGATAAAAAAGAGAAAAAGGAGATGGCTCACATTTGGAGTTACAGTGTCCCTAAGTAAATTATAAAACACAATCTCCTATTAAACCACAAAGTGACAAATGTATCTAAGAAATTAGAATAGTTCATAGGTTGGCCAAAGTTGAGAGGGCTTACCACTAATCAACAGTGGAAATTGCTTCTTCAATTCCATAAGAAAGGAAGGCATTGAGTATTACAATGGATGATATGAAATAGAAGCAATTATAAATATGCTATGTGTCGAAGAAACAATATTTATTTGCATGCCCAAAATTGAACACACACACACACACACACACACATTCATTGATTGTCAACATCCTTCATTGTGCTAATGTTGAACTTTATCAAGTGACAATTGAGCTGTGATATTGGTTGTCCTAGCTTGGGTGAAGAGTCAAGAGTTATGTTGTATAGATATAGGTATAAGCTTGGAGAGGAAGTAGTTAAGAAGTGAGGAAAAGCATAGAACACAACATCAATTAGTGCATGTAATCTCACACATGAATTAGTGCATGACTAACGAGAATGTCTTTTGTTGATTATTATGTATGATGTCAATTTTGTTTAGGGAAACTATCAACTTTACAATAAGCATTCCTAAAAACATATGTTATGGTTGATTCATGAGATGAAATTGCCTTTACTTTTTATTAGATAAATTTTAATGGTGATGCTTCTACAAAATAGTTATTGGTAGGGAAACTGGGTGTGTAGAAATTTTAATACAAATTATGCATTGTCTGGATTCTCGCGATCTAACAATTATATGCCACTGTTAAATAAAAAATTGCTTCTACAAATATTCTTGCGAAATTTAAAACACGATCGCCAATTGCAATATCAAGAAGAAAGATCAATCACACATAACACAGATGTTTTATCGATAAAGCATAAAGCTAAAAACCCCACTATCATATATTATGTATATATCATGAATCATGAAACAATCACATACAAAACTCTAATCCAAGAGCTCTCAGTACAATATACAATCGTCTCACACTACATACAAAAATTGACAAACTCATGTGCCAATTTACTTCTTCCAGACAACCTACCTCCTCTGCACAATCCCTGCTAATGGAAATCCCTGCAATGAATGAATTCCTCTTTCCTAGGTTGTGCATTCCTCATGGGCACATCCAATGTGTGTGTGGTTGCATGAGTGCACCCACTAAAGTCACAACTGATAGTCAAACTATCCCCTTCACTTGTTATCTCAATTGGGTCTCCACTGGATCTGACATGCATGTAGTTAACAATGGTAAATCTTCAGTTGCATGTGAGATCACTGATTGTGAATTAATTAATAATTAATTCATTGATCTCTCACTAGTGTAAGTTCAGTTACAACTAGTACAACTGATCTTAACTCACTTAATTGAGTTAAACTACTTCACAACTCACATAACTACACATATAACTCTGTTACAACTTCGAATCACTCAGTTACAACTAATTCGAATTTCATGTCCCACCAGTCAACCTTTGAACCCGAATTTCCTATAGCTAACTAATTTTCCATTTCAGTTAACTATTTTCAAGTAATTATGAGATAATAGATTAATATTTATTGTCCAATTTATTTAAGGGAAAAATAAATTAGACACACATTTCTTGTTGAATTTTCAACACTCCCTCTCAACAAGAAAGAGATTATCCTTCACCCCGATCCTGTCTCTATGGTATTCGAATTTTCTCCTGGTGAGTGCCTTCGTCAAAATGTCTGCATCCTGATCTTCCGTAGGAATGTACTGAAGCAACATGATATTTCGCTACACACAATCTCTGATATGATGATACCAGATATCTATATGCTTAGATCTATCATGAAACACATGATTAATTGAGAGTTTAATGCAACTCTGATTATCACAATGAATCATTGTCGGATCTAAATGAGAACCAAACAAGCCAACCAAGATCTTTCTCATCCAGATAGCCTCACATGCATCTTGACTCGCTACCATGTATTCTGCTTCCGCTGAACTGAGTGCCACAGATCTCTGTTTCCTGCTGTACCAAGAAACAATAGTAGATTTGATACTAAAGATCCCCCTTGATGTTCTCTTTCTGTCCGTTGGGTTGCCTGCCCAATCTGCATCCTTGAAGCCATGCAACTTCACCTCATTCATCTGTCTGTACCATAAGCCATACTCAGATGTGCCCCTCAGGTATCTCAGGACATGCTTACCCGCCTTCCAAAATATCTTGGTAGGCTTAACCATTGCTTGACTCATCTAGTTAGACGCATAGAAAATGTTCGATCTCGTGTTCACTAGATACATTAGCGAACCCACTAACTATCGATAGACAGTAGAATCCACTACCTCTCCAGAAGTAGCATCCTCTTTCTTCCAATTTCCTAGAAGAGGAGTATCCATGGGTTTGCAGCCCTCCATGTGAAAATTACCCAGTATCTCCCTTGCATACTTTCCTTGAGACACAAAAAGTTCACCATCTCGCTACCATATTTCCAATCCAAGGAAATAATGAAGGAGGCCTATATCCTTCATCTTGAACTCCTTTGCATGGTCCTCCTTGCATGAGTGTATCAGTTGCTCATCACCAATCAGTATTAAATCATCAACATAAAGAACAATGATTAAAATCTTACCCTCCACCACAATTTGGTATAGGTTTGCATCCGCTTCACTTTTGGTGAAGCCCATCCCGGTGAAATAGTTGTCTATCCGAGTGTACCAAGAACGAGGTGCTTGCTTCAGCCCATACAACGCTCTCTTGAGTCGTCACACATGCGACTCACTGCTGAAGATCTCAAATCCTTTAGGCTGCTCTATGTACACCTCTTCCTCAATGATCCCATTGAGAAACGCAGTTTTTACATCCATCTGATGAATGCGCCATCCCATCTGCGTTGAGAGTGCAAAGATGGATCTTATGGAAGAGTACCTTGCGACAAGTGCAAAGGTATCATCATAATCTATCCCCTCGATCTGTGAGAAGCCCCGGGCCACAAATCTGGCCTTGTATTTCTCCACACTCCCATCAACATCTTTCTTTACCTTGTAGATCCATCTCAAACCTACCACTGATTTGTCGACCGGTCTTGGGACAATTTCCCGTGCACTGTTTTTGACAATGGAGTCATACTCCTCCACCATTGCATCAACCGAAGTGGGATCCTGCACTGCTTCCTGAAAGGAAGATGGTTCAGTCACAATACATTTTCTCATGAGAGCCATGTATCCATTAAATCGATCAGGAGACTGTCTCTGCCTGCGCTGTGAAGTAGGGGCTCCTACATTCTGTGTAGCATCTAGTCTCAATCTATCAGCTTCTGTGGTACGCTTTCTTCCATTTCTGATGGATGGCTCTACATGAGTGGCTTCCTCCACTCCATGAACCTCCTCATGTGGTTGATCCACATCTTGAGACTCATCTTTGGGAACCAACAGTTCCTCCTCTACATGCAAGTCTATCTCCCTCTCAAGCGACAACCGCATGGATTTGCCCTCATCGAATTTTATATCTTGTTGCATAACAATCATCTTACTGTTAGGAAAATACACGCGATAATTATGGGGTGTTTCTATGTACCCCACAAATATCCCAACTTCAGCAGTCGGCTCCAGCTTCTTCCTGGCGTTCTTGGTCACATGCACATAAACAGATGAGTCAAAAGTCTTAAAATGAGAAACATCAGGTTTCTTACCAGTGAAAGCTTCTTCAGGTGTACTCATGCCAAGTACTCTATGAGGAAAACGGTTTTGCACATAAACCACAGTGTTGCATGCTTCCGCCCACAAATGCATTGGTAGGCCATGATCATGCAACATTGCTCGTGTTGCACCCACAATCATTCTATTCTTCCTCTCCGTGACCCCATTTTGATGTGGGTTATGAGGCGCTATGAGTTCTCTTCGAATTCCTTCTTTGTTCTAGAAGTATTTGAATTTGTTAGAGATGTATTCTCCACCATTATCACTCCTCAGAGCCTTCACTTGCTTCCCCGACTCTTTCTCCACCAATGCTTTAAACTCACAGAAGTTTGAGAATGTTTGATCCTTCTTCTGCATGAAGAAGATCCATCATTTATGAGAAAAGTCATCAACAAAAATAACATAACAATTATGTTTTGTTGTTGAAGCAACTGAGAATGGTCCACACATGTCTATGTCAATTCTCTCCAGGATCATCGAAGCACAGTTCTCCTTTTCATGAAAGGTGGACTTTACATACTTCCCCATGGTGCAACCCTTGCACTAATCTAATTGAGCAAGTGTTCCCATTGGAATTCCAATAGATATTTGCTGCATGATTTTCAAGGCTCGATGATGAAGATGGCCCAATTTCCTGTGCCATAATTCGCCCTCATCCCGGCTCACAATTTGTTTTGCCTTTCCCATCATGGCAACGCAGCCATCTACCTCCATCTTGTAGAGATTCTTAAATCGAATCCCTATCTTCTTGACTTGAACCATTGTTTTATGTCGCAGGAAGGATTTTCCATCACTGAAAACAACATCATAGCCTCTGTCCTCCAACATTGCAACTGAGACCAAGTTTTTCTTCAGACCTAGAACATGCATAACATATTTCAATTGAAACGGTTTACCTGACTCCCTCTGAAAGGTAATGGTACCAATGTCAGTCACACTGTATTGTCCATCATCGCCCATCTCTATAAGCATTTTGAGATCTCTCTCCTCTAAGTGACTGAAAATATCCTTATCTCTCGTCATGTGGAAGGAAGCGCCACTATCCAAATACCACACTGATCCCAATGCTCTTGACACCATGCATGCGATCAAGGAGAAGTCAAGTTCAAATTGTGAGGCAAGGGCCTCACCAGCTGCAACTCCAGCAGCCTTCTTGTTCTTCTTCTTCTGCGGACAGTTAGTAGCGAGATGCCCATGTTCGTGACAGTAAAAACACTTCACTTTGGACAAATCCAGCTTCTTGCCTTTAGAATCGGATTTTGAATGGAATTTATTTCCCTTCCCTTTCCTTGCCTTGGCAGCCAAAGCATAATCCTCTTCATCATCATGCTTTGATGAAGAGCCATCTCTGGTGTTCCACCTGAACTCCTCCTGCACCAAATCCAACCATAGTCGTTCCCAATCTGGCAATTTTTCCCTTCCATTGACAGAGTCTTGATAACTGTGCCAACTCTTGGGAAGTATTAGGAGAGCCAAGCTCACCAAATCATCATCAACGACTGTTATTCCCACACTCCCCAACTCATCCCGACATTGGACAAACTTCGTGAGATATTTTGGAATGGAGTCGCCCTTCTCCATCTTGATCTTCCTGAGTTTATCTTTGAGCGCCAATTTCCTATGGTCGTTGTTGTTTTGGAATAGATCCATCAAAGTCTTCCACATTGCATATGGTGTGACTTTCCCATGGAGGCTTGAGACAATGTGGTCTCGTACTCCCTTCAACAGGATCCTTCTCGCCTTTGCCACTTTCTTTTTCCATGCATCAAGATTTGTAGCATCTGGCTTAGGAACATCTTTGTCAATGAATTCCTTCAAGCCATGTCTTCGAGTACTACCTCCATCCTATCCTTCCAAGAAATGTAGTTTGAGCTGCCCTCAAGTGCATACTCTAACCTCAATCCATTGAAAGACATTTCGATATTGAATCAATTGTAGCACCAAGAAAGTCTTTCTGCAAATTCGAATTCTATCCAATCACAAACTCAGCTTATGCAATCTTCTGCGCTCTGATACCATGTAGAAATTTTAATACAAATTATGTATTGCCTGGATTCTCCTGATATAACAATTATATGCCACTGTTAAATACATAATTGCTTCTACAAATATTCTTGCGGAATTTAAAACACGATCGCCAATTGCAATATCAAGAAGAAAGATCAATCACACATAACACAGATGTTTTATAGGGAAAGCATAAAGCTAAAAACCCCACTATCATATATTATGTATATATCATGGATCATGAAACAATATCATAAAAAA
>SNQJ01S0001833.1:47912-84082 GCA_010110895.2 Picea sitchensis
TTATCTCCCGTCATGTGGAAGGAAGCACCACTATCCAAATACCACATCGATCCCAATGCACTTGAATCCATGCATGTGATAAAAGATAAGTCAAATTCAAATTTCTAGGAAAGGGCCTCACCAACTGCAGCTCCAACAACCTTATTTTTCTTCTTCTTCTGCGGACAGTTAGTAGCGAGATGCCCATGTTCGTGACAATGAAAACAATTCACTTTGGAAAAATCTAGCTTCTTGACTTTAGACTTGGATTTTGAATGGAATTTATTCCCCTTCCCTCTCCTTTCCTTGGCATCCAAAGCACAATCCTCTTCATCATCATGCTTTGATGAAGATCCATCTCTGGTGTTCCGCATGAACTCCTCCTGCACTAGTTCTGACCATAGTTGTTCCCAAACTGACAATTTTTCCCTTCAATTGACAAAGTCTTGATAGCTGTGCCAACTCTTGGGAAGTCCTAGGAATGCCAAGCTCAAAAAATCATCATCAACGACTATTAATCCCACACTCCCCATCTCATCCCGACATTGGACAATATTCGTGAGATATTTTGGAATGGAGTCTTCCTTCTCCATATTGATCTTCCTGAGTTTATCTTTGAGCGCCAATTTCCTATGGTCGTTGTTGTTTTGGAATAGATCCATCAAAGCCTTCCACTTTGCATATGGTGTGTATTTCCCATGGAGGTTTGATTCAATGTGGTCTCATACTCCCTCCAACAAGATCGTCCTCGCTTTTGCCACTTTATTTTTCCATGCATCAAGATTTGTAGCATCTGCAACATCTGGCTTAGGAACATATTTGTCAATGAATTCCTTCAAGCCATTGTCTTCGAGTATTGCCTCCATCCTATCCTTCCAAGAAATATAGTTTGAGCTTCCCTCAAGTGCATACTCTAACCTCAAGCCATTGAAATCCATTTCGATCTTGAATCAATTGTGGCACAAAGAAAGTCTTTCTGCAAATTCAAATTCTATCCAATCACAAACTCAACTTCTGCAATTTTTTGTGCTCTGATACCATGTAGAAATTTCAATACAAATTATGTATTTCCTGGATTCTCCTAATATAACAATTATATGCCACTATTAAATACATAATCTCTTCTACTAATATTCTTGCAGAATTTAAAACACGATCGCTAATTTCAATATCAAGAAGAAGGATCAATCACACATAACACAGATGTTTTTATCGGGAAAGCATAAAGCTAAAAACCCCACTATCATATATTATGTTTATATCATGGATCATGAAACAATATCATACAAAAATCTAATCCAAGAGCTCTCAATACAATATAAAATTGTCTGACACTATCATACAAAAATTGGTAAATGCATGTGCCAATTTACTGCCTCCAGACAACCTGCCTCCTTTGCGCAATCCCTTCTAATGGAAAACCCTGCAATGAATTCAAATTCCTCTTGCCTAGGCTGCACATTCCTCATTGGCACATCCACTGTGTGTGTGGTTGCATGAGTGCAGTCACTAATGTCACAATTGATATTCAAACTGTCCCTTTCACCTGTTATCTCAACTGAGTCTCCACTAGATCTGACATGCATGCAATTAACAATGGTAAATCTTCAGTTGCATGTGAGATCACTGATTGTGAATTAATTCTCTAATCTCTCACTAGTGTAAATTCAGTTACAACTAGTAAAACTGAGCTTAACTCACTTAATTGAGTTAAACTACTTCACAACTCACATAACTACACATATAACTCTGTTACAACTTCGAATCACTCAGTTACAACTAATTCGAATTTCATGTCCCACCAATCAACCTTTGAACCCGAATTTCCTATAGCTAACTAATTTTCCATTTCAGTTAACTATTTTCAAGTAATTATGAGATAATAGATTAATATTTATTGTCCAATTTATTTAAGGGAAAAATAAATTAGACACACATTTCTTGTTGACTTTTCAACAACTACAACTTGATTGAGTCATGGAAGGTATGGATCCACATTGTATATTTGGTGGCCATATCCTTAGTCAGTGATTTCATGGATCCACAGTGTATTGGTCGATGACCATGCTTTGAGTCAGTTTATTCTGAGCATGGGTATGCCTATATATATGTTTGTTTGCATCTTCCGCCCGACTCTCCTATTCTAACACCCTCACATACATATTTTTGTAAAGTGTTTTAGCTATCAACTTCTCTTCTGAATTCACACTTTAGGGGGAATTTTTTACACACCTAAGTGTCACATTACCAAATGTCACACTTCAGTGTCCTAAGTGTCGCATTACCAAATGTCACACTTCAGTGTCCTAAGTGTCACAAATTTCATACTACCAAATGTCACACTTAAGTGTCACACTACCAAATGTCACACTTAGGTGTCACATCTGTTACACACCTAAGTGTCACACTTTACCAAGTTTCACATCTAAGTGTCACAAATTCATCACCATGAAAAAGTGTATGTCATAATCCCTAGACAAGTTGGAAGGGAAACCTATCTGTTTGAGGTTGAAGTACTACCTTTTTCCTTGATATTTTGGTCTTGTTTGAGCTTCATCGCCCCCCTCCCTGTATACAAGGATGGATAAACTCTGATCATTGCTCCCAAGGGTGTCTTAGGGAGTGATAATTAGTTGTTCATCTCCCTGTGCATAATTATGGGGTGGCGATGAAGTAGTTGCAACCATCATGCCTTGATTTGTGAGGTTGTTTCTTAGAGATATCAGCTGGTAAGGGATGGGTTCGAGCTTAAATCTATTCAAGGCAAGAAAATCTTGTTAGTTTATCCAAATCATCACTTGACCACATCCTCTCCTCAAAACTATCCTATGGTTGTGATGCCTCAATGCCTATATAAAGGAGGCCATGCTTGAGTGAAAGGGGAATAACTTGGACCATTATACCTATGATTTTGTGACATTGAAAGGGCTAGAAAGGAGATCTTGGAGGAGCTGCCACAACATCAAGATTAATATTGTAAGTCCTTCATGATTATTTTCTTTCCATTACTACATAACTTGTCCTATTCCTCTCATGCCTATGTGTTCAATATATGCATGTCTATTGTTGTCTAATTCATCATAGATATATTTTTTTCTGCTTAAAAATATAATATGGAAGAAAGAGGTTTCACTTTGTTCCTTAAAGGAATTTTATTTCACCTAGGAGCTTCGACATCAAGATCAAAGGCTGGAGCAACGAGGACAACTAACGTAAAAAGGTAAGCCATCCATCCCTTTCTTCTCATTCTAATTATTGAAATAGGTCTAGGGGGAAAGTAGTACACCATTTGTTTCGTTATGTCTTGGATCAAAGAGGAGTCTTGATCCAAGGGGGGTTTCACTTGTCCGCAAGGGGAACTTACCACAACACCTATGAATGTCCAAAAATAACCATTTAGAGCGTCAAAATGACCCTAGAATTTTGGGACCTGAATTTTCAAGAAGATAGAAAACCATTGAGTCAGTGGAAGCGATGGAAAACCATTGATATCCATGTAGATTAGTCCTCCCCCCTTAGGAAAAAATGGTCTCATTTGTGTCAAGTTACCTCATCATATGGGGACAATTCTATTGAATTTGGCTCTTGGTGAGCCACTTGCCTTGGTGAATAAGTTGTCCTACTTTGACGACCCAGTAGAGTTGTATGTTCTATTGGCAGGTTCCTTTCATCTGTGTATCCATGACTCGATCAATCGTATCCTTCTCAAGGTAGTCAGGGTTGATTTATATAAGGGACAAGTGCACAACAACCTCTGAGGTGTCTAGTAGGGGTGGAAAATATGGGTGAAGGAGCTCCACATTAAAGACTGGATGTAGGCCAAGGAATGGGTGAATACTTAAATCAAAATCCTTCTCACCTATAACCTTGATGATGGTGTGAGGACCATATCAAAGTGAGAGAATCTTGCAATGGGGTCTTGCAAGGTTCGATTTTTACAAATGTAACTAGACCTTATCGCTAACCTAAAATTTGTGTGGAACTCAATGTTGGCCATGTCACTTCTTGTACTTGGAATTGGCTTTCTGCAAGATGCCATAGACTTGTTGGTGGATGTGTTGAATCTGTTCAACAAATGTGGTTGCCTTATTAGCCTTAGTTTGAGCATGGGTATATTCTTCATGTGTGGATGCAATGGAAAAAACTACGTCAATTGGGGCCAATGGCTAGAACCTCAAGAACACCTTAAAAGGGATATGTCTAGTAGAGATATGAATGACTCAATCAGTTGAAGTAGTGAGGCTTACCTTAGGCCTTAAATTTACCTCCTCATTGTTGGTTGCAATCAAAATCCCTTCTAATTTTGCCGAAGAATTTGGACTAGGAATCAGGTTTGGAGTTGATGGACTGTTGCCCCCAATCTAGTCTAGAGTAGTTTTATTGTTTCTAGATATTGCCAGGAAAGATCATCTTTAGGATGGTCTCCAACTATTAGATTGACATGACTGCAAAATTCAATCTCCTCCTTGTTGAAGATACCCCCAATAATGATTTTTCCAACCCTAGATTTGAATCACTTAACACCACCAAAGGAGAGATGAGACGGAATTCTAGACCTCTCCTTCCACGTGACTATGTAGCCCCTCAATGGATTGATCCAATAGCCCTGCAAATAATATGAAAAGACAATGTCTACTCTATAAAGTAGTATTACACTTTAGCCAAGAAAAAAAAGAATAAAATAATCAATCATGAAATTTTCTCAAAAAAGAAAGTTCAACTGAATGGCATAATGATCTCACAATTCTACAACCACCAAATTGGGAGGAGGTTCTAGCCTTCTGTAATTTTCCTTGGTAACGAATAGATTCCTCTCCCAATAAAAAAATAAAGATTCTTGACTTTTTATCCACAACTTGGAGACTAATTCAATTGACAAAATAATGATTTTTTTATCAGAAGACAATTTTTTATAATCAAGATAATCCCTAAAAAGGACTCGACTTGGCTCATGGAAGAAATTGTATTGCTGAAAAAGATGCATGGTTAGCTTAGGAAGCTTCAACATTTATCTTTCCTTGCCCAATGACTATATTATTTGACCATACAATTAGTTTTCATCTCCAACAACTAGTAGATGGCGACGACTCTCTTAATTTGTAGACCAATTTAATAAATATGTGTATCAATTTGAGTGAGGGAAGGTGCCAGCTATCGTTTGGGAGTCCAACGTACCAATTTATCACTTCGATATTCCAATTTATCCCATGAATTCTTGGATTCTCCACGGTCCTTTACTTTGTCCAACACATAGTTCTTTTAATTTGACCAATGAGATGATGTGTATGGATTTCATTTTGAATGGCTGGGTGAAGTGGCGACTTACTCAATTAAGGGAGCGATGAAAATTACTTGGTGGATGATTTAATTTATAGATTGGTGTGCCAATTAATTATTTATTGCAGGGGGTTGCATTAACTCTTTATTTGAACACACAATTATTGGTTTGACTTCAATGTTCAATTTTTGTTCCAAGGCCAAGAGGTGCATGGACTTCTTTAATAATGGTGACTCCATTATATAGAAAGAAAGAAAGAAAGAAAGTATTTTTAATGTCCACGAGGCTAAAAATAGCTTATGGGACAGATTGTTTTTCCATATAGATTTTGTATTCAACCCTTTTCCTATGAATTTTTACAATAACTGCTCCCAGCTTCTCAACAAACTCTTTGCTGAATAGATTATCCCAAGAACTAGCTGCCAGAATACCTACATAATTTTCCCTGCTGTCTTTGAAGGCCTCACATTCTAAAATGAAATGTTTTTTTGTTTCCACTTTTCCGAAAGAGCACAAAATACATACTCTTTCCTCCCACATTTATTTTGGCCTTTTCCAGTGCCCTGTTTCACAACAGAGCAACGAAGTTGATGAGAATTAGTCCTTAATTGAGCAATAATAATTTTAGATCTCCAAGAAATATTGGCCCCTATGTACGCCTTTTGCTGATGGTTATGAGTGGGGTTAAACTCTTAATTGTAGTACTTCTTCTTTCTCCCTAGCTCTTTCTCCCAAGTACGTTTGTGGAACTTATCCATAACAAAAGTTTTTATCTCTTTATTGTTTATAGGACACATGCTTAAGCAAATGACCCATTTACTAAACCATTTGTTATGTTGCCGCATCCAAGTCTTATTTCTTTTGCACAATCTGTCACTAAACACAACCTTAGGCCATCTACCCTCTTCCATTTACTCAATTTTTTTCAAATACCTTATGACTCACATCATAGCAATTGATTCAATAGAAGCAACCCCTGTTTCACTTAACAACATAGCATAAGGAACTGCACTTTTAATTTTGAATTTGTTTGTAATCAAACGCTTCTGAATTTTCTCAATTTGTTTCCATTGCATCTCGGTTGTGCTGTTGGCCCACAGTTCACAACCACAGAGAATCACCGGAATCACTAGAAGCCCCAAAAGAGTTAGAGCGGTTTTCCAGTCCCATAGCTCTACCTCTCTACACCTGTTTTGAAAATCATAAAATGCTTTCCAACCCCCTAAAGTTCTTTTCTTTCTACAACCATCCCAACTTAAATTTCTGTTGAAGTCAATTCCGAGGTATTTGTAGTTTGCAACTTCTTCCAGAATTTTGCCTTCAAAGTAGAACTTATGTTGGTTATGCTTTCTTTTGTTAGATAAAACCACTACTTTCGTTTTACTAATATTGACTTGCATCCCCACCCTTCTACAAAAATGCTCAGGGGAACATAAGTGTTCTTGCAAACCAAGAGCCGATTTAGCAATCAATATAAGGTCATTTGCATACAAATGAAGCCTTATAATGAACTTGCCCAAATGGATACCGTCACCCCCTTGTGAATTTAGCCACTCTTCAAGATTGTCAATATATAACCCAAAAATGGTAGGAGACAATGAGCAACCTTGCTTGACCTTGATATCGCTTCTAAAACTTTCAGAAATGCCTGTTGAAGTTCTAATTTTGACTTTCACCTCTTCATACAACCTATGCACAACTTCTCTCAAATGCCTGGGAACCCCAAGTTCCTCCATTCTGCCCCAAATATTATCCCTAGGAACCGTGTCAAAGGCTTTTCTGAAACAACAACTTCTTTAATTATATGTGGCAACTCTCTCCATACATATGTGATTTTTGTTTAGAAGGTTTAGAAATGGGCTTAACATTTTTATGAGCCATCATATAACACAATAATGGGGAGGCCCCATTCACAATTCATGTCTTACCATGTGCCCCTTTATGATGTCATCTTTAACACCTCAAGTGCGCCCTCTTATTGTGTGTTGAAACCACCATATGATATTTCCCTTTTTTCTTTTTCATAGTGTATGTGATAAGGGGGTTCCTCCTTTAGAGTAATTTGGCCTATATATTGTTGAAGGGAATGGCCCCTTTATTAATTCATTTTGTGCTTTGTACTAAAATTAGCACAAAAAATCCACAATAACCACCACATTGACAACATAATTACTAGATATAATGATCAAACCTTCATAGCATGTGCACAAAACCACTGGAAATGGGGATAACATCCATCAAATAAAGCTACATGATCAGAAAGAGAGAATTTGTGTGGCCAATGTCTCAGTTTTTTCGAATCCACGTAAAAACCGCTAGATTGAAAAATTCCACCACATAGGTTTTGTCCAGGACGTGATTTTCTTCACCTTTGATTTCAAAAACATTCATGCATGTCAATGAATGGCCCTCTTATGCCATGCTTACCCATAAATATATTTGTGTAATCCTTCGACATTTGATTTTTTCTTATAACCCAACATTTTGCAAAAAATTCAACGTGACATGTCAAATATACATGATTATGGTCAATTTGAGCCCATGCTGTATTTTCGGCCCAAGGACCGTGTCCGTTGGGATTTGTGAATACCTTAGGAAACATGAAATGATGTGAACTGTGAGACTACCATGTTGAGAAATGTTAATGAATAATGCACCATGGCCAAGAATATGTGTACAGATTCTATAACACATGACCATGTGTGAAAAGACATAGGTGCGCAAGACCATTGATCCAAAATCGGATCCAGAAGCCTGACAGGGCTTGAAAAATGCTAAAAAATGAAAGTGCTCAAAATGCGATGAAACCTATGCCATTGTGTCCGTCTCATCTTCCTGATTTCGGTGGTATATTTACTTTGTCAAACGGACCCCGTATGGAGAAGATATCACATTTTGTCCGATAAGTCAAACAAGCAAAAACATTTCTGACTGTGCAGTCCGTATAGTCCGTACGGACGCTGACGTGGCATGTCCGTATGCTGACGTGGAAATTCCATAAGATGACACATGGAAGCTCCAAAAAGAAACATGTGGCAGGCATATTTGGACATTTGGGCGTACAACTGGACCTATCCCGAGGTGACACGTGTCACCATTGTAAGGGTGACACGTGGCATGGGTGACGTCATCAGTTGACATGGCAAGGTGACTGGACAGTACGGCGGTTGACAAGTGGAAAATGATGTGGGTGAATCAATGACTAACGCGTGGCATGTGTTGGTTGGTTGTAGAGGTGCCACGTGGCCCAGTCGTGGTCTGCCACATGGCACCCCGTGATTGGTTATTAGTTTATATGTAAAATTGGTATGGCATGGCCGGGGGTCGAACCCGCGACCTCCCCGGTGGGCAGTGGACTGGCGGGGTTGGGCTAATCGCCCGCCCCCATGGTGGTTCTTGTAATACAAAGGGCACATATTTTATTTGAATTTGATTCAAGTTTGAAGCCGGGGGGGAAAGGGCTGGGGCTTAGCCCCAACCCTTTGCATTGTATACGACCGTTTCATATAACCGGAGTGCGGGGCACCAAATGCGCAGAGGTTATAACCACGGGGCCTGTGGTCCTATGCCACATGACCAGGAGTCCTACCACCTTTTTGGGCACGGGGGCGGTTATACAACGATCAAGTCGTGGCCCTATGCGAACACCACGAGACCGGGAGCTAGCAGGGGTGGCCAACGCTTAGCCTTTGGGCTAGCGCGTGGACACATGGTTCGATATGACCACACAAAAGAGGGGGCGTGCCCAGGGCTCGGGGCCTAGGCCCGATTTTATAACTAATTTGGGTTTTATGCCTATAGTTTGTGTTTTTTTATGGTTATTTAGCCCATTTTTAGTCAATTTTCTCCATTTTTGGGAGATATTGGGCATTTTTGGAGCCTAATTTTTGGGAGGAAGTTGGAGATGAGTAACCAACTTCCCAGCTATATAACCCAGGCCTGTTTGAGGCCATAAGGGGAATTTCGAGCAGAATTATGCTGAGGAGAAGCCAAGCCAAAGCCATTTTGAGGCAGAGAAGCTTTTGAGGAGGAGACGCTGTCGAACCATTTCTGGGAGCTCCGGACGTCTGTTTTGCGTGCCATTTTCTTTGCATGGTTCTAGATATTTGGAAGAACATGAAAAGATCAATCTTGTAGCCATTTGGCATTGCAGCGATGTAATTTTGAGCTTTTGAACAGAAATAAAGAAGCCTCCCCCACAGAGAAAAAGGCCCGGAGACGTAGGCAAAGTTGTGTCGAACTCCGTTATCAATCTGCGTGTTATGGTTTGTTGTTTAATCTTTCATTTTAGATCTGAAAATGTATATATGGATGTCATAATTCCTCTTCTTTCCTCATTCTTTCACTAAGTTTCTCAAATGGTTAATTAATGCATGCAAAATTAAAACTCAACCATAAGTCATTAAAAGATCCGACGGATCAAGTGGTATCAGAGCTAGTGGGAATCTTGCAGAATTACTGGTGGAGCTGCTCAAAGTTTTTCATTTTGAGGCGTGAGCTTTTGAGGGAGGAGGATCAACCATTTCTGGAGCCCGGACGTCCGGTTGGCTTATGTACATTACTTCTTGCATGGTCTACATTTAAAGAACATGAAAAGATCAATCTTGTAGCCATTTGCAATTGTACCGGCTGTAATTTTGAGCTTTGAATGTAAAATAAAGAAGCCTCCCCCACAGAGAAAAAGGTCTCTAGACGAGGGTAAAGTTGCAGCCTAACCTCGCTATCAATCACAAGGTTAAGTGGGTTTGTTGTTTAATCTTTCATTTCAGATCTGCAAATATGTATATGGATGTCATAATTCCTCTTTCCTCATTCTCAAATGTCACCGAATACAAAATTAAACTCAACCATAAGTCATTAAAGTATCCGGACATCAAGTGGTATCAGAAAGCAAGTTGACCTTTGGATTTGAGTTTGCATGTTAACGAGGGAAAATATACATTGTGGTGAAGGAAATCTTGTTGTAGAATCCATTAATTGGATTGAGAAAAGAGCTCACAAAGTGAGAAGATGGCATCGAAGAAGGATTTCAAGATGAGAAAGAGTTCCGAAAAAAAATTCCTTGCCATGTCAAAGATGGTAAAAGTATTCTATGAATATTACTTGGAACAGAAGAGAACATAAGAGACCAAATCTAGGTGAATATTCAAAAGGAAAAGTGAAGAGGAAGAGGACCATCCCCGACATTCCTCCTTCACTCCCATCAACACCTCCTTCTTCTCCCTTCTTCAAGTTCAAGTTTTAAATCTAGGTGGAGAGAAAATGTCTATAAGAATAAACATGAAATGCCATTGTTAAAAATTGACGTAAAATTTGAGCTGCCCATATATGATGGTGTAGTAAACGTAGAAAAACTTGATAACCGGATCAGGTAGATGGAGGTATATCTACAGCAGCAAAATAGATCAAGGACGAGGCCACATAAATCAAGTTGGCACTTTGAGACTCTTGCGTACAACTCTTATCCGCGGAAAAGCAAGTTTCCAAAAATGAACACAAAAATGTGGGTAAATGTATTCCATCATGGAAGCGACTACTTCCACTGTGGAAACAATTCATCCTTCTATCCTTTGGGTTATAAAGAAAAAGCAATAATTGAATGGCAATCTTTAAAACTAAGAAAAGGACAAACAGTGCAAGAATACACTGATGGATTTCGAAAAATGGCATTAATGTTAGACATTCCTTTGCAAACACAAGAAACCCTTATGAAGTATGTAGGAGGTTTTACTGCACATATTAGAAACACTGTTTTCATGTTTGGACCCACTAACCTTGATGAGGTTTATGTTCAAGCTATGTATATTGAAGCAAGGAAAGCAGGTGTGTCAGGGGAATCATCATCTTCGAGGAAAGAGGACAAGAGGAAAAGGCATGGCAATGGCAAGAATGCAAATGTAGTGTCAAAGAAGGAAGGAAAGCCCTCTTGCAAGCATTGCAAGAAAGAGGGACATGATGAGGACAGATGTTGGAAGTTTCATCCCGAGAAGAAGCCAAAGTGGTTCAAAGAAAAGAAGGGAACGCAAACAGTGGCGACGACATCAAAACCCACAGACTTGGGATCGGATTCAGGTGATGAGTCAAAGATTTCATTGGTTGGTATGACATGTAATAATGGTGAAGAGATTGATTGTAGAAGCAACTTGTTTCATATAAGGGTAATCATGCGACACATTAAGATAGACACATTAATCGACAGTGGATCTCAATCTAATCTAATCTCAGAAGAATTGGTTAAGAAATTGGGATTAAAAACAAAAACTCATCATAATCCTTACACACTTAAATGGATAAGCAATCATCATCAAATGCACATAAGAAAAAAATGCACAATCAAATTTGTAATTTCACCTAAGTATGTGGACGAAGTAACTTGTGATGTTGTGTCGTTAAGAGAATGTGGGATGATCTTAGGTAGTCCATATTTATATGATCGTAAGGCAATCTTCTACAGGACAAAGAATCAATATCAATTCACTAAAGCAGGTCATGATTATGTGGTTCATGCTCATCGTGTTAAAGAAAATAAAACACTTCAAATGGAACAATTAACGAATGCAGTGCAAGCATGCGACAAACCAATAATTGTTTCAAATGAAGTAATTGATCTTAAGAAAGAACAAGACATGGTTGTTGAATGGAAAATCAATCATAAATTTCTTCAAGATAAGCTCATGTCGTGTAGATATCTATAGTATATCAGCTCATTTGCAGTCGTCTTTTTGATGCTGTCATTAGCAATGTTTTCAACATGGATGATAGTGGCTTCAGTAAGATGTAACAGGGTTCAAATGGCTAACAATATACTGTCAGTTGTCATGATTGTGTTGCAGTTGATCTTGATGAGACAAGTGCACAAGACAGAGTTCAGAGATAGAGAGAAAGCCGGGTGGCCTATCCCGAGCTTGTTGACTGGTCAGTAACCTTTTGGGGACCAAAAGGTCTTATTGTGGGGAGGTGTGATCCGAAATCGGATCCAGAAGCCTGACAAGGCTTGAAAAATGCTCAAAAATGAAAGTGCTCGGAATGCGACGAAACCTATGCCATTACATCCGTCTCATCTTCCTGATTCTGGTGGTATATTTACTTTGTCAAACAGACCCCGTATGGAGAAGATATCGCATTCTGTCTGATAAGTCAAACAAGCAAAAAAATTGCTGACTGTGCAGTCTGTACATTCCGTACGGACGCTGACGTGGCATGTCCATACACTGACATGGCAATTCCAGAAGACGACACGTGGCGGCTCCAGGAAGCAACACGTGGCAAGCAGATTTGGACATTTGGGCGTACAGCTGGACCTATCCCAAGGTGACACGTGTCACCACTGTAAGGGTGACACGTGGCATGGGTGACATCATCAGTTGATGTGGAAAGGTGACTGGATAGTACGGTGGTTGACAAGTGGCAAGTGACATGGGTGAATCAATGACTGACACATGGCATGTTTTGGTTGGTTGTAGAGGTGCCACATGGCCCAGTCGTGGGCTGCCACGTGGCACCCCGTGATTGGTTATTGGTTTATATGTAAAATTGGTATGGCATGGCCGGGGGTCGAACCCGCGACCTCCCCGATGGGCAGTGGACTGGTGGGCTAGGCTAACCGCCCACCCCCATGGTGTTTCTTGTAATACAAAGGGCACATATTTTATTTGAATTTGATTCAAGTTTGAAGCCAGGGGGGAAAGGGTCGGGGCTTAGCCCCAGCCCTTTGCATTGTATACGACCGTTTCATATAACCAGAGTGCGGGGCACAAAATGCACAGAGGTTATAACCACGAGGCCCGTGGTCCTATTCCACATGACCAGGAGTCCTACCACCATTTTGGGCGTGGGGGCGGTTATACAACGGTTAAGCCGTGGCCCTATGCGAACACCACGAGACCGGGAGCTAGCAGGGGTGGCCAACGCTTAGCCTTTGGGCTAGCGCGTGGACACATGGTCCAATATGACCACACCAAAGAGGGGGCTCACCCAGGGCTTGGGGGCTAGGCCCGATTTTTATAACTAATTTGGGTTTTATGCCTATAGTTTGTGTTTGTTTATGGTTATTTAGCCCATTTTTAGCCAATTTTCTCCATTTTTGGGAGATATTGGGCATTTTTGGAGCCTAATTTTTGGGAGGAAGTTGGAGATGAGTAACCAACTTCCCAGCTATATAACCTAGGCTTGTTTGAGGCCATAAGGGGCATTCAGAGCAGAATTATGCTAAGGAGAAGCCAAGCCAAAGCCATTTTGAGGCAGAGAAGCTTTTGAGGAGGAGACGTTGTCGGACCATTTCTGGGAGCTCCAGATGTCCGTTTTGTGTGCCGTTTTCTTTGAATGGTTCTAGAGATTTGGAAGAACATGACCAGATCAGTCTTGTAGCCATTTGGCATTGCAGCGATGTACTTTTTATCTTTTGAACAGAAATAAAGAAGCCTCCCCCATAGAGAAAAAGGCCCGGAGACATAGGCAAAGTTGTGCCGAACTCCGTTATCAATATGCGTGTTATGGTTTTCTGTTTAATATTTCATTTCAGATCTAAAAATGTATATATGGATGTCATAATTCCTCTTCTTTCCTCATTCTTTCACTAAGTTTCTCAAATGGTTAATTAATGCATGCAAAATTAAAACTCAACCATAAGTCATTAAAAGATCCGATGGATCAACCATGGGCCGGACAAGCCCTACATAGTGCGATCACCCCTACAAAGAATCTAGCTTTGTAAACCATGTGTCCCAATATATCCACCTCAAGACCTCCAATCCGATCCATGATGAAAGGAAATGAGAGTGGGGACTAGAAGGACTAGGCATGGCCGACCACAAAGGCCTAAAACACCACATACAAAATCATCCACATGGCCTACAAGGCTTTGTACTTGCATCAACTTGGGATTACAATGGTGTAGTCAATAAAAAAATAGGGTACCTCCCAGGAGGTAACAATTGGCTCCAACCGCGGGACACATGCTCTTCTTGGGAGGATGTGAGAACCCCAAAATATGAATCTGTATGCCTGAAACAATCTCACAAAATTGCACTAAATGCTAGGAAAGGGAATAGGACATGAAGTCTTATCCCTTCCTAGAAGAAAAAAATAAACCAAAACAAAATGTATCTAATCTAAGAAACAAAATTAAAACAAAAATTGAAGGAAATAACAATAGAATGAAGATCATCTAAACTAAACTAATGTTCATAATAGAGAACTTATTCATCCTACCTACTCTAATCAAGGAAATAAAATATGTTAAGTGAAATCGAATAAGTACCAATGAAACCAACACATGAATTCATCATTACCATGGGTTTTACCTTTGTGCTTGGTTTCTAATCAAAATAGTAAAATATCAAACACGTAGTAGGCATACATTGGAACCTCTTTCATGACTCAGAAAGATCCTGCAATGGGACAAGGATCATCATGCAAAAGAGTTTCAATGAAATGCCAAAATTCCCTTGTACTAATCTACATTTATTTGATCCATAATTCAACATGGATGGTGTAATTGTTCTTCTTACTGTCAGTGTTGCACCATTCCTTAGTGTTACTCATCGAATTATCAAGAAAAAGGGAATTTGATGGCGGCTCCAACTGAAACCTGCATAAAGAATGCTTCCCTTCCTAGATGTATCTAGTCACATTCACAAATACATAATGAGAAAAATAATGAAATCTAAAAAAACATGGAAACCTGTGACTTATGGCCGTTTTCTTTAATGCATGAGGCTGAAAGCTCATGAAATAAGTCTGAAACTGAACAATGTTGTGGCAAGTTGATTTCCACCAACATCAAATCCTTCCTATCAAATGGATATTCATACACGTGAGAGATATAGAGCAAGGATGTTCATGGTTGGGAAATATCTATTATATCTTGGATGTGGAAGTCCCCCACCTGCACTTGTAATTATGATTGTGCATGTATCATGGATTAATTTGGATGTATGTACGAACAAAACTCTACAATCTCATATTCATCATTTTCTGTGTTATATATAGGATCACTATCAAAATAAGAATAGATTGTGTCCCATTTGCATCTATCAACCTGGATAAATGCTCCAATGCTCTCAGTTTCTTCACAGTCACTTTCTTCATCTGGTGAAGAGTTGTCCATCAAGTTTCCCCCTTCCAAATCATTGAAGGATGTATCGTGAATATCAAATGATTGGAAAGGAGCATAGGATGTCAGGCCTGCACTTTCATCCGGAGGAGGGAGGGTGGGTTCTTGAATATCACTATTGTCTTCATGTGCTTGGTCATCAAATTCCCTTTGATTTCCAACATAAATATGAGAAGATTATTTCTCACTGCCTTGTATGTTCAAATATGAATTGTTCTTCACCATTTGGATATCATCGTGGATTTTATTTTCTAGGATGAGATCCTCTTTTACAAGCTCAACCCAACTTCCAACCACTTCTTCTTCCATACTAAACTTGTGATCTTTGTTGTTACTATTGATCTCAATATCTTCAATAGGAAGACCAAGACCGTCCTCAATAACTCTCTGTGCAAAATATAATTCTTTTATTTCGTAGACTAGGGGAAATAGACCCAAGGAATCATGATCCCACCTTGCACAAAATGCATCTATTTTTTTTTTTGAAAGATGAAAACATGAATTTTCCATGACTTCCATACCAAATCAATGCATACTCCTTTAGACTCATCATGAAAATTTGTGTCATGACATACTCATGGAAGAAGTCATTTTCTTATAGTATGCAATAAAGGAAGTGATGTGCTTCACAACTGAGTCCCCATATCCATAGGAAAAGGGGGAGTTGTTGGATCATGTTTTCATTGATGCCAATGGTTTGATTGATTGATGTGAAAGGATTGATGTCAAATGACTAAATGATTGATTGATGTCAATGGATTGATTGATAGGCTTGATTGATTGATGATTGATGTCAATGGATTAATTGATAGGCTTGATTGATTGATGATTGATGAACAATGTATATGTATTGTACTTGATGAGAATGATAGATGTCAAGTGGAAACCAATTGATGAAGATGTTATCATTGATATGATGCATAGATGAAGATGGATCGATGAGTTGCCATTGATACATGATGAAGATGGATTCTTTGATATATGATGCATAGTTTGTTTGATTTAAAGATGACTCATTATTTTCCTGTCATGGTACAAATGGATGAACTCCAAAGTGGTCACCTTATGGTGAAAGCCCTCATGGGAGGATGCTTTGTGGTTGAGTTATGGTTGAGAGAACCCATGCTTGTATGTGGAATAAAGAGAATAAGATCAATGATTTTGTTGGTGAAACTATCCTAGATGGATAGTTCTTATCATTCCATTTCCGGTGGTATGTGGAATATCACATAACTCCTCACGGTTTGAGAGTTATGGCCCTACGAAGTTGAAAGACCCCCATATGATGGCTTAGAGCCCCATAAGGTCAAAATAAGTCAAAGTGATTGAGAAGGAAGAAATCATTATTTAAATGATAAAGTAAAGTGGCAAAGTCAAGATGGATTATTTAAATAATAAAGAGAAGTGACAAAATCAAGAAGGAATATTTAATGATAAAGTATTGGAGAAATTTCTATTTATGGAAAGTGGTTAACCCTAAAATAAGGAAAATATGTTAAGTGACCTAGAAATGGGTTAAGTGACCTAGAGGATGAAAGTATAAATAAGATAGCAATGGTCTCTTGTAAGACATCCTTTTTGGTGGATCAATGGAGAGCTTCTTGTGAGATTATCTTTTGGAGTATTAATGGAGAGCTTATTGTGAGAGCATCTTTGGTGTGGATCTCTTGAGCATGATTGAATATCTATTCTAAGAAAGAGAGCGTGAGGAGGATCTCAGGATGCATCAAAGTTTCAGAAATATCATAGATCTTGACGGAAAAAGTCTCAGATCTTCAGAAACCCTAGTTTCTGAGGTGTACGCGGGTTGTAATGGGATAGGGCACGTACATACATGGGTTGTATGAGGACAGGGCATGTACAATGGATAAAATCATGGAGACTTGTGTTTGAGACGATGACTGGAAGTTGAAGACTGAAGAAAGTTCCAGATATGCATTCTATGGGCTCAGATCTGTCACTGAGACACTGGTATGGTTACATTATTGCCTTGATGGATAGTATTGCTTGTTGTGTTGTGAATTCTTAGGGAATTCTTGGTATGGATGCTATGATGTGGTTTATGCTGGTTGATTGAGTGAGCATTACTCTTGTGGTTCAATTGTGATATGATTTCTATGGTATACTAGGTTCTTATACATTATTGAGTTAGCATTCATATTGATTGGTTGTGGAGCATGAGTAAGCTATTGGAGATCTTGGATGTGTTGTGACTAGCTGGTGGCCAGTTTGGACAGTGGAAGACAGAAGAAATTCTGCTGGCAGGTTGCAAAGGATCTTAGTATGTGATGAAAAGGATAAAC
Organism: Picea sitchensis; assembly: GCA_010110895.2. Taxonomy (NCBI): domain Eukaryota; kingdom Viridiplantae; phylum Streptophyta; class Pinopsida; order Pinales; family Pinaceae; genus Picea; species Picea sitchensis. The sequence goes on from SNQJ01S0001833.1 coordinate 65,587, forward strand.
CCTAATAGCTCAGAAGGAATACGTAGGTTGCTGTATATATTGACCACATATATACGTGGGCTGTAGTGAGCCAGGGAGCGTACCTATTGTAGATTGATATTTTTTGAGGATTGTTGCCTCATCTCAGTTGGTACTAAGGGTGTAAGTCGAGTCTTGCATTATAGAGCTGGTTCTCTTGTAGAGTTTTACTCTATTCAGTTGTTGATGAAAAACCCCAAGGATTGTAGTCTGTAATAAAAATAAAATTGTACATACATCTTGTGTTCTTTGTGTTTCTTATGGTGATGAATTATTGATGATATATGTTGCTGATATATGTTGTTGATATATGTTCACATCTAATTGGTTATAAATGAAAATAATGAGTAATAAGTAAATGTTGAATGCTAACTAATGAGTTTTGTGTAAGAGGGAAGTTTTGGTAAAAAGAGCCCCACACTCATTCACTCCCCCTCTAAGTGTGGTAGGTGTGTCCAACAAGAGTCCCCTGATGGATATATATGATCGTGGGGAAAACCCCTCATACCTGAAAATTCAACTAGAGTATAAAATTATGCTAACCATGGAGGGAGATCCTCCATTTTTATTTGTAAAATCTAGCAGTAAGGATAATATGGAAATCTATGATGAAATTTATCTATGAGAATTCGACAATGGAGTCACCAATACATACCTTACTTCTTACCTTGGAGAGTGGCTTCTTGTACCGCACCTTTTTATTATTTTGTTCAAGTGGAGTCACCATATGAGATCTTGTAAGTTATCAAAATAAAAGTAGCAATCTCACCGAGATACAAGATAAGAAAAATTTACCAAGATGATTGTGTCGTTGGAGAACCAGACCAAATGACCTTGCTCCATGACAACGACACCAAAAAATGTTACTGCCCAATTTAGAAATCCCATCAAGGTCTGTTGAGGTGCTAAGGTGGTACCACACAGAACAAGTGTTCACTATCACCTTGGTACAAGTTCCCACCTTTTAATCTCAACTCCTAAACAAAGGACTATGGGAGGCTTCCATATCACAACACAAAAACATTTCACTTGCTATTAGTAGACTAGTGCCTTGTCCAATTGGGCTATGGTGAACATAGGAGTTAATTGTTTTCTTATTGATCTGGAATGATAAATGAACAACATAAATAATGTATATCACCATATGAAAACCGCTCAAACTAGAAATAAGGTTTTGTAAATAAGTGCAATGTGAGTGATTAAATACCCTTACCAATTCTGAGATGAATTCCTTGGTTTACCTCTTGTAAAGTGGTTGTCGATGGATGAGTTTCTTGTTATTATATACTTTTGGACCTAGCATCCCCTTAGAGTGAGGTTATTGATGGATCTGATGTAGGCTTTGCTATGATAGACTGCAGATTTGCAAAACTCCTCACAAAACCCTCGTGAAATATATAATTAAATTGCATAAAACTAGAGGGTAAAATATCATTGGGTAGAAAAAGATATAGAATCAAAACCCCAAGGATCCACTAGCTATGTAAGATGAAAATTCAAAGGAAAGCTAGAAATATATATATTTTGTATTTTAAGATTTGTATTTTTTAATTTTTAAAAGTGGAAAGTAAAAGATATTGATTGGATTTTTATATAAAACTGGTTGAAGTAGTGAGGCTTACCTCAAGCCTTACCTTTACCTCCCAATATTGGTTGTGATCACAACCCATTCTAAGTCAGCCACAAACTTTGGACTAGGAATCAAATTTGGAGTTGATGGATGATTGCCCCCGATTTAGTCTAGATTAGTTGTATTTTTTTTTTATCTTTCCGGGAAATATCCTCTCCTGGGTGGTATCCAACCATTAGATCAACATGATTGTAAAATGAAATCTCCTCCTTGTTGAATATATCCTCTATAAGGGTTTGTCCAAAATTGGATTTGAATCAATTAACACCACCAAAGGAGAGATGAGATGAAAGTCTAGACCTCTCCTTCCACGTGACTATGTATCCCCTCAATGGATTTATTCAATAGCTCTGCAAATAATATGAAAAGATAATGTCTACTCTATGAAGCACTCTTACACTTTAGCGAGGAAGAAGAAGAATAGAATAATCAACTATGAAATTTACTCAAAGAAGAAAGTTCAATTGAATGGAATAACGATATCACAATTCGACAACCACCAAATTGGGAGGATGATCTAGACTTATATAATTTTTCGTTAATAATGACTAGATTCCTCTTCCAATTAAAAAAATAATTCTTGACTTGTCATCCACAACTCAAAGACTAAATCATTTAACAAAACAATATTTTTTTATGAGAAAAACAATTTTTATAATCAAGATAATCCCCAACAAGTACTCGACTTGTCATCCACAACTCGAAGATTAAATCATTTAACAAAATAATATTTTTTTATGAGAAAAACAATTTTTATAATCAAGATAATCCCCAACAAGTACTCAACTTAGCTCATGGAGGCAATTGTATAGCTGAAAAAGGCTTACAACTAGCTTATGAAGCTTCAACATTAATCTTTCCTTTCCCAATAACTATATTCTTTGACCATACAATTATTTTTTTTAGCTCCAACAACTAGTAGATGGTGGCGGCTCTCTTTGATTTATGGACTGATTTAATAAATATGTGTATCTATTTGAGTGAGGGAAGGTGCTAGCAGTCGTTTGGGTGTCCAACATCCCAATTTCTCACTTCAATGTTCCAATTTATCCCATGACTACTTGGATTGTCCTTGGTCCTTTACTTTGTTCAACACCCAGTTCTTTTAATTTGACCAATCGACTCATGTGTACGACTTTCTTTCTCAATGACCAAGTGAAGTGGCATCTTATTTTTTCTTATAACCCAACATTTTGTCAAAACTTCATCATGGCATGTCAAGTATACATGATTACGGTCAATTTGAGCCCATGTTGTATTTTCAGGCCCAGAACCCCATGCATCGAGATTTATGACTTCCTCAGTAAACATGAGATGCTATGAATTGTGATACTTCCATGTTGACAACTGTTAATTAATAGTGAAACATGGCCAAGAAGATGTGTACAGACCCTACGACACATTACCATGTGGGAAAAGACATATGTGCACAAGACCATGGGCCGAACTAGCCCTACATAACGCGATTACCCATATAAAAACCTAACTCTGTAAACCATGTGTCCTAATAGATCCACCTCAAGACCTCCAATCCTATCCAGGATCAAAGGAAATGAGAGTGGGGATTAGAAGGACCATGCGTGGCTAATCACAAAGGCCTAAGACACAACATACAAAAGAATCCACATTGCCTACAAGGCTTTTGAATTCCATCATCCTGGGATTACAATGGTGTATCCAATAAAAAAATAGGGCACCTCCCCAGGAGGTACCACGTCCCTAATACCCTAGCGCCTACTAATGTCATAGATCCAAAAATCCCCTTGGTGTTTACCTTGTGGGGATGCACATTGGGAGCATGAATTCTCAATAAATATTTCTAATTATGGATGTCCCGATTACTTGAACTTCCTTGATACATATGATCCTATCTATACTATATATTCTTAGGATTACTTTAATGTGACCCAAGAAAAAATTGAGTAAAACAAGGAGGCCGCTATGAGAGATAGGATGGAAATATTAAGCCAAATGGATGAAGAGTTAAGGGAGAGGTTTAGAAAAAAAGGAGTTAAAAATTTATACTAGAAAAATTAATGCACCCCAAGCCCCTCCTAGTGACCCTAGGTTTACTTGACCAAGAACTCCTCTACCATTGAATGATAACACTCCTCCTCAACCAACAATGCCTAAAAATGATGAGATAGACTTGAACATTGATATGGCTGGTATATTAGCAAAATTTAACATACATGTACCTCTCATTGAGATAATCAAGATCCCTTCCTTGAGAAACAAAGTAGAAATATTCTCGAGGGTACAAGGGGAACTTGGGGATCCTCCTATACTATTACAAGCCAATAATCTTAGACAAACAAATGAGGAGTATGCACCTTTCTTCATTTCTTTGGAAATAAATGATATGTATCTTCACAATTGTATGCTTGATTATGAGGCAACAATAAATGTTATGACTTTGAAGGTTATGAAACAATTAGGCTTGGAAGTAACAAGGCCTTATAGGATTCTTGGCGGTACTTTATATATGGACCTCTCTTATGCCACCATCCCAATTGGAGATGAAGCCCATGTTGTCCTATATAATCAACCAAAGAAGAGAACCCATGTGGAGGATCATAGAAGCGATTCTGAACTTGAAATATACTCAAAAGAAAGTCATCCTAACGAACACATCTATTCCCCTCTTGATTTTGACCTGGATGAAATCCATTTTTCTCAAGAAGAAGATATCACAAATGTAATATGTCCTAGAAGGGAGGATTAGCAAAGACAATTTGATAAATACGAAGACAATTTGATAAATACAAAGATAAAGATCTAGGTTCCACTAGAATTTTGAAAAGGGGAAGTGAAACCAAGTTGCATGAAGATGATCAAATAAAAATTGCTTTAATAAGGTCCCATTATCCTTTGGAACAAGGAAGTGATACTCAATAAGGGAAATAATTGATTGATTCCAAAGTAAGAGAGAAATAATTTCAAGAAGGAAAACTAGTACTCATGAGGGACAAAAGGAAGGGAAAACCAAATATGCACAAGGATTTTGATTTTCTATGGCAAGGCCCTTACAAGGTTGGGAAGAAGTTTGTTCATTATTCCTTTTACTTGTCCATGTTGGAGGGAACGAGATTACCACTACCCATTAGTGTATCCCTTCTCAAAACCCATCATGGGGAGGAAACTTGACTTCTTTCCTTTTTAATAGCTTAGAGTAGGGTAGGTAGTGTTGGAACCCAAAGTTTTGGGTCCAGTTTTGTGCACACGCACAAACAAAAGTTGTGTGCTCTCATCCAAAATTTTTGCAAGTGCCTAAGGAGTTGCACAAAAGAATACCATAGGGCACACATTGGACTAGGTTTTGTTAAGAAGCACACCAAGTCTAAAGGATATCAAGGGCGTGCCGGTACGATTTTTTCTAGTTGCACTGGAAATCAAGAAGATGCCAACCGGAAGAAAGAAAGGAATCACCAAGATATTTCCCATAATGATTGCTACTACTAGCAGATGAAGATGTGGGGTGACCAGAAGATGAGTTGAACAGGAAGTTAGGATTTCCCTTTATGTAGAGAACCTACATGGAGCCCTGGAAGTTACTAGAAGCATGCGAGGTCGTTAGATCAAACAAGAAAGTGGAGAAGAAAAATGAAGGATAACACTCCCCAACAGAAAATGATATAAAAGATAGCTCTCAGCTCAGAAAACATGTTGGTTAATTTCCTAATGCATCAGTCCTAGAGCTCTGAGTTAGCCTATTGTAATATTTTGTTGTATGGAGAAGTTTCTTGTGTCTTTTATTTCTATGAACTTAAAGCTCAATGAAAGGCACATACTGTTGTATTCCCACTATTTATATAGTAATTAGATAGAGTCTTATGGATGTTCAACTCAATTATTCAACACAATGTATATCTCTAATATGATGGAATACATCCAGTAATAAAGATATGCCAGTTCTTTTCTACTCAATGTCTATAATGAATGAGTATCACATGTGAGTGTATTGTTTTAATTCTTAGTCCTTGTTAGATTATCAGATATGAGTTACGTGGATGTCATTTACAATACTGTTTGGTATGTTTGACACAAGACCTTATGGTCTTCGTGATCCTCTCTGAATCTTAGGTGAGACCTTCCTTGGCCTTGGTCGAGGATTGATATGCCAATGCTTAGGGGTTTTTGTTGGACACACTTTGGATGAACCTTGGGTCTCAAACCCCCCAGTGTTAAGAAGGTAAATGCACGTGCAAGCGTGTACTAAAATAGTGACATTGCACAACACCAACAAATGGTTATCTTGTCGAGACCTGAATTCTTGTTGAGATTGCTGAAGGAAAAGAGAAATGTGGTGGCATCCATGTAAGGAGGAGATATAAGATTGGATAGAAGAAAAATATGATGATTTTTCTCTACGAGAGACAAAAGGATTGTGGGTGAACATGAAAGAATGAAAAGATAGATATCTTTACTTTGATCTATATGAACTCTTTTTCACAGAATTTCCATGTTTGCTACATGAATGGTTAAAAGGATAAGCATAAATTAATTCGTTTATGTTACCATCAGAGCCAATAGTATGGGATCAAGCCAATATTGATAGTCTAAAGGCACTAGATAACAAGTGGAATCGGCCTATTGATTTCTTGTTTTCCTGAGTGAAGGAGGGTTACATTGTTGAATTTTCTATAGAATATAGTGATTCTTTTTGCGAGGCTAGAAGAAAGTTTGAAGAAGGTCCAATAAAGCGGATGTTAGAAGAGATCCCCCTTTAGATAAAGATGTTGTTTGTGAAAAAAATAGTGATGCACATGGATACTGATAGAATGGTATAGTAAACCCCCTAGCGTTGGGGGGGTGTTTATGGAAAATATGGGGGAAAGATAGTACCAGATCATGGATCTAGTGAGGAGAATCCAAGAAGTTGTTGAGATGATGTGAGGAATGGAATGGACCTAGAAGAGAAAAGGAGAAAAAGAGTTGAATGATACACAAGAAAAGTTGAGATGAGGGAGAAAGATTAGCGAAAGAGTAGAGAAGAGCTAGTTGAGGGTGCGCAATGACGTGTTGAGCCCATAATAAAGAGGAAGCTCACACCAGGAAGTGGCGTGGGAGAGGAGGTTATGCTAGAGTGGAGAATGGGTGAGGATAGGCCTGTGAAGAGTCTTGTAGTCAAATATACCAGTAGTGCTAGTAGTGGTAGTGAGGGCCTAGGTGAAAAATCCCAGACCCTTTGGATTTTGCAGTATGCCACAACCTTGAGAAAAGGAAGAGCACACATGTGTGGTGCGCGGGTGCAAATTTGTGGTGCACCGGTGGACTCATAAGAGAAAGAGTTACACGGTTATGCACTGAAAATAAGATAAGTTGTCGTGCAGTACAATGGGGCACCAATAACATGATATTTTGGCTCTCAGTGTAGTGGCAATACACTAAGAAATTAGGTGAGTGACGCATGGAGAATTCGTGTGCTAAGTGGAGAAACCAACTCTGTACAAGGTGGAAGTGCGCAGATCAGGCCGAGAGATGAGTCACATGGTGGAAATGAATGAATCATCCCAAAGGTAGGAACACATGTTGGTGGTGCACGGTCAGATCAGGAGGAGAAGGCGCAAAATGTGGATGTGCCATATGTGAAGGAAGATGGAGGCTCCCCTACTGGTGGGGGAGATAGACTGATAATGTTGAAGAGTCTTACGCGACTACAACTAAATATCTTTTTGGGTCCCCTCACAAGAAGGTTTATGAGAATATGGTCTTACCCACCCTTTGTTCCACCCCCCTTGCGCATTGTTAGTCAAGAAGAAAACACAAAAAATAGCGAAGAGGTTGAAGTTGAAGAAAGAGAAGAGGAAATAAGTGAGGACAAAGGTGAAGTAAAAAATACTTTACCCCAAACAATAGTGGCGTGGAAGGATCCAAACAATAACAATCAGAAAAATGGAACTAAATTTGGTTCCAATATGTCCAAACAAGATAGTACGTTGAGGTTTCCCATGTTCCACAGAATGGGTAAGGATGATGCCAAGCAACACTGGTTCACCCACGAAGCAATCTGGTTTGTAAAGAGAATGACAGATGAGGCAGATAAGATTGCACAACTGGAGACTACGTTTAGGGATCAAGACCTAATGTGGTAGATGAAATATAAGGCTATTGCACCAACATCGCATGTGAGGTCCCTGATCAATATTAAACAAGACATGCTTTGAGAATTTCAAAAGTTGAATTCAGAGTCTCAATGCATTACAAAAATCAAGGAAATCAAGTAGAAAGAAGGAGAGACTATTTGGGATTATGACCAACGGTTCAAAATATTGTTGGATAGGCTGACGTTCCAAATCCAAGATGTGAAAAAAAAATAATGGTTCATTTCAGGGTTTCTCCCCCATATCCGAGTCCCTCTCACCCAACAAAAGGTGACGACTCAAACTGAGGTAGTTGAGATCGCAATGCACTTTAATGCCACACCTAGAGGCGTAGAAACATCGGTTGGGTTGCACAAGTTCAGTCACAAATGAACAACCTAACTATACAACTACACGATATGAACATGGATAAAGTCACGTGTGAACATGTGTGGTGCACTACATGTTGTTCAGAGGGGCATTGATGAGACAAATGCCCGGTTCTTCCCAATTGCGTGGAGACATGCGCACTGAGTCCATTTCCATTTGGACATTCATAATGGTGTGAAATATGTCTATAGTGGGGCCATGTGCTACCCCGCTGGAACACCTTACAAAAGTATCAAGTAACAAATCACACCCCCTTCTATGAATTCTATAAATCTGTCGTCCATGATATCAGTAGCTGCCGCTCCCTCTTAATGATGCAAGATAATACCTGGGATACATTTTGGGTATAAGAGGAACACAAGGGGAGTGAGCATGGTGGTAGTGAAAGAGGAAGATATCAAGGAGGACCTCGAGGTGGGTATGGACAAGACCATAGATGAGGATATGGTGGAGGAGGAGACAAATCCACCACATGTTCATGTGTGGGGAGATTGGTCATGTATCACGATTATACACTAAGCCGTTCATGCTCTACGCATATTTTTATAGTCCTGAACATGTGACTGAGGATTTTCTAGACTTTCTAAAGAAGTGGGAGGAAAATAAGGTTAAATGTAACATGGTACACACTGAGCCGCGTAGAAACAAGAAGAAGAATGGAGAAGTGGATTTTTGGGTAGTAACCTGTGGAGGGGAGAATACAAGGGAAGAATTCGAGCATGAAGAAGGTTTGGGTCAAGTAGAGGGAAAGATCAGGAAGGACCCCAACCCCCTCCTAAGTTTGATGTGGCCCAGCAGAAGCAGTTTCTATGTGATGAGCAGAGAGCCTTGGAGGAAGAACAAGCACATGAGGAGTTGCAATGTGCGACTCAGAGGTCTCTTGAAGAGGCACAGGTCTGAGAGGAAGTTCAAAGGGTGATGTAGAGGTTGTTAGAAGAAGCTCAGATCTATGAAGAAGTGTAGTGGGTGAAAGGGAGGTCACTAGAGGAAGCGCGTGCATACGAAGAAATACAACGTGCGACACAAAGGTATTTGGAGGAAGCTCACGTGTGCAAAGAAATCCAACACAAAACCCAAAGATCGATAGAATAAGCACACATATAGACTATGTTATGACACATTGAGCAAGACATGTATGAACATCACCAAGAAGAATTGCAACGCACAATGTGTGAAAAATCCTTTCGCGACCTCGGTCGCATGGAAAAAGTAGAATATCGAGTCAATACACTCTTGCACTGTTGTTTGAATTTTCTTAAAGATCCTAAAGATGCGAGTAAGTTGACTTAGATGTTAAGTGCTTGCATGAAAGAACAAGGAGAGGAGACCATCTTTGCAACTCTGGTGCTAGAAAGGGATGTTTTCCAGGTTAGCAAGAAAAAATGCATTGGCTGAGAGTCTAAGATGACATCATAGCTTAGTGGGTACGATATAGATGGGGTCATATTGGATCTAGGATCCGATGTGAAAATTTTACCCAAGAAATCCTGGGAAGTGATGGAAAAACTGAAGATGGTATGTTTTCCCATTCAACTACGATTATCCAATCAGTATAAGATATACCTCATCAGTCGACTGAAGTAGGTAGAGGTGAATATAGAAGGAGTAAAGAAAAAGGCTGACTTTGAATTCATTGAAATCATGGATGATTCATATCCCTACCTTGCATTGCTAGGAATATATTTGGATTTTGACAATAATGAGAAGTTGAATTTGAAAAAGTGTCAAATGTCATTTGAGGCTGACACCTTGTGTGTGGTTGTCCCACTGGATCCATATGAAGGTGACCACTACAATGAGCATGTCGACGAGGATGCAAAAATCTTGGTCATTGAACATATTTACAAGGTCACGAGGTGCAGGGAGGACTACATCAACCCCACTGCAGACGGGGAATTAAGTTGGAGGAGTGTCAAGTCGTATGACAAGGATTTTGATGATTCTTGGGATAGATGGCAGAATAAGCTATATGAGGTGTCAACCAGGAGGTGCACACACATATCTACGGAGGAGCATGTGGAATACTGTAGCTCCTATGGGTACTATGAGTGTACTTCATTGGTATGTCCCAGACTCTATAAGTGTACTTTTGAAGAATGGTGGAGATCTACAAAACCCTAGCCCATGTGTCCTTGATACCTCCTTGAGTCTCCTAAAAGGTTTCAAAATCTAGTTGTCTCCTTGGCATATCGAATCCCCCTCATGATGTGCATGGAAGGAAATAAGGGGGAGAGTGTTCCAACCACTCTTCGGTCAAATCAAAGCAACCGTGTAGAGGGGCACAAGAAACCTGCATGACACCTCCCACTGAAGTATCTGCATGCTGGTATGACAGGTTCTAATCATGTACTAGGCCCCATCATACCAGACCCTTCATATATCAAGATGATGATGGTCCCATGGATATTCCCAATAATAAATACAACGAATTTCCCCATACCTGAGATCTGATGGAGGTTAACTAAATATTCAAGATAATTTACTCCCTCCCTATTTCCCTGGTGTACAACCTCACAATTGACGATTATGACAGCTCACACAACCACCAATTGGCCATGTTACAACCCACAGTACTGCAATATGGTACATTCAAACATGCCAGAATTAGCTCACGTTCAAAATATGTATAACCTCTATTTGTCCCGCAATACTCCATGGGAAACTTGTTTCCTTTCTCATTACTGTTGCCTTCACCTGTCCCCACCTTCTTCCTAGTATAAGACATGCCCTAAACTCACTTTCATCTACCCAATTAACCAAACTACAATCCAAAGTCAACAACCTTGCCCATTTGCAAAACCTCCATTCTGTGCCCAGATCAGACTTTAAATGGCCTCCTCAAACATACCTCAGGATCAAAGCAGATCTTAGAGTACCACCAATCGCCAACCAAAAGACTTGACATTACCTCCACATGTCACATTCATAGGGTTCCGAACCACAAGGATACAAGATGTCCAATTTTTCGATTATGATGTTCGTAACTCTGAGCAGCTCCCCACTCTAGCCTTTTCTCACTATGCTTGGAATGTTCGTAGTTAAGATGGTAGGTCACTTACACTCATCCAGGAATGGGCCCAACCTCTTTTCTAGGCATGCGTCTTGTCCCTACTGGAATGTCCTCACTTTGGGAACAACATACCGGTCACTCTATGCACCCATCTATTACTCACCTGAGTGCATGGCAACTACCTCTGGCCCGGAGGGAAGTACCTCGTCGATGAAGAGGAAATTATCTGTGTGACAGGCCTACATCTTCAGGGTGAAGAGCCTAAGAAGGCCCTGACTACCAAGGATGATTCCCCACAAGAAATCTATGGAACCTATTCTACCCACTGAGGGAGGAAGGGGATTCTTATCTCAGAAGTCAGCAACAAACCACTTCGGTTTTCCACCCTACTATTAGCATGAAAATTTTTACGTAGTTGTACCAAAGAAGAATGCCCATATGGGTTCGTTGTAGCAGCTGAGTGGTGCATCTCCGACATTCAGATGGCTTGGACTAGATATGTAATGAACGAATTCATAGATGATTTTTTGGATGCCCAGAATGCAGGAAAACAATTCCATTATAGTTGGATCCTCTTATTATTAGAAATGGTACTCTGGTGACCCCCTTGTGGGTTTGAAAGACCTAATGGTAGCCAATAGGTATTTGAGGGTCATCACTTCTTGCGACTACATGAAAGAAAATAATATCACATCCAAAAATCTATCAATGAGCTATTTGAGGAATGATATCACCAACTCATGGAGATTATTACAACACAGTAATGCATACCACGCACCCTAATAGAAAGGTATGTGGGTTATCTTATTTTTGAATGCACATCACATAACATCTGTATTTATCCTAGTGATAAACATGACATTTGTATGAAGATCCTTCCTTCCTATATTATTGAGGATGACATTCAATAAGGAGTGATTGAATGACATGCCCATCTTCAACCGCTCCCATCTAAAGATACCACGACCCTTGAGACGTGCACATAACACAACCAAGAGCGCAAAAAGGTTGAAGCACCTCGACATCTATCTCAAAATCTACCCTCACCCAACAAGGTTACTCAACATGAAGTAGTAAACAAGAGGGTATTGGATCCGTCCTCTACACCTTTGCTTCAAACAACACCACTGGGCCCCAAGCGAAAGATAACCAGCTCCTCCATTCTACCTTCTGACCCATCCACTCCGAATGATATTGGTCAAATGACATCGGAATTAATCACTCTCATAGACACATTACACCGTCAACTATTGCTACAACAAAAAATTCATTCCAAGGCACTACAAAACGTCGACCATCTTGGATGAGAGTTAGGAGGTGTGATGCCAAGTCCAATCCATACCTCACACCCACTGCCTTCCAACTCCACTATCAGTCTTCCAAATTGTATCCTTGGTGCAAAACGTCCATCATTACTTACCCTCGATGTGTAGCAAGGTGGGATTCCTTTGGCACCTCTCCCTACCCCTATGCTGCACGAACATATTTCCAATTTGATATCTGAGATAGGTGAGCACAATGAACAACTTGCACAAGCCCATGCCCAGTTGCATCTATAAAACCAAGTGTATATCGCATCACACAACCAAACACATGAAGAATATAAAAAATAAATACAGGCCCATCAAACTTTACAAATCCAATATGATGATGACAAAGCAATACATATAGCTACTCAGGCTCAATATGTTGAGCTCCACTCATCTTTTAACAAGTTTCTTAAATAGGTGGATGGCCTATATGCTAGACTTCCCATCACTTCTACTCCCGGTAGTGACCCCCCTCCAAGCCTTAAGCTCTCCACTGTAACGTCCTGATTGCAAAAAATCGAAGTACAAATCACTGAAAATATTTAACCAATGCCCCATTCCATCTCAATCACTTCATCTCATCCCACACCCACTCATACATCTCAAGCCACTTTCCATCGCGACCAATAATGGGTGAAAAACTTCTCCATGTGGGTGGACTCTGGCTCTGCCCTGTGGAATCAGATTTTAGCCCCACTAGAAGTATCTACCATTTTCGAGCGCATTCACAAGGATGACCTGGAGGTCGCACAACAAAATAAAGATATCACTTCTCTATCTTGAACTGAATGAGTCATTGTGATGCAGGCCATAGCCACAAGAACGAAAGAAATTACTGAAGAAAAGGTGGAGCACCAAAATACATCAGACATGATTTTTGTGACGACCGATATGGCCTTAAATCTATTCGCCCAACTATCAGATGTGATGACCACTGCCAACTTGTTGATTGAGAAACTTAGTACCATGTACCTCACATCGTTGATGATCACAACTGAGATTGTAGAAACGACCATATAGATCATCGAGTCCCTTCAAGAACACTTTTCTAAGAGTTAGTTCCAGTTCCTAGAATTTGTGCAAAACATAAAGGGAATGATTCTTTCCATTGCATAAATCATTCCATAAAGAAACTAGCTTTAGGACGAGCTAGGTAATAGTGGTGGGGTCCTGTTGGCACCCAAATATTTGGGTCCATTTTTGTGTGCATGCACAAACGAAAGTTGTGCACGCCCATCCAAATTTGTGCGAGCACCTAAGGAGATGCATGAAAGAATGCCATAGGGTGCACATCAGACCAAGTTTTTTTCAAGCAACATGCCAATTCTAAAGGCTATCAGTGGCACGCTGGTTTGATTTTTGTCAGTTGTGACATAAATAAAAAATATGCCTGCCATAAGAAATAAAGGAATCACTGAGATATTTCTTGGAATGATTGTTGTCAACAACATATGAATATGTGGGGCAACCAAAAGATGAGTTGGCCAGGAAGTTAGGATTTCTCCTGATGCAGAGAACCTATGTGGAGCACTGGTAGGTACCAGAAGCATGTGAGGCTGTTAGATCAGACAAGTAGGTGGAGAAAAATAGTGAAGGATAGTGCTCCCTAGTAGAAAAAAATATAAAAGAGAGCTCTCATCTCAGAAAATAGATTGGTTAATTTCCGAATGCATTAGTCCCAGAGCTCTGACTTAGCCTATTGTAATCATGTGTTGTATGGAGAAGTTTCACGTGTCTTTTTTTTGTCTGAATATTAAAGCTCAGTGTAAGGCGCATACTGTTGTATTCCCACTATTTATATAGTAATGAGATAGAGTCTTATGGATGTTCATGTCAGTTATTCAACACAATGCATATCTCTAATATGATGGAATACATCCAATAATAAAGACATGACAATTCTTTTATATTCATTGTCTGTTATGAATGAGTATCACCTTTGCGTGTATTGTTTTAATTCTTAGTCCTTTTTAGATTATCATATATGAGTTACATGGATTCCATTTACAATACCGTTTGGTATGTTTGATCCTCCATCCCCGACACAAGACCTTATGGTCTATGTGATATATGATGATGCTTAGGGTTTTTTTTAGACACACTCTAGATGAACCCTAGGTCTCAAACTCCCCAGTGTTAATAATGTCAATGCACATGCAAGCGTGTATTGAAACAACGACACTACACAATGCCAATAGGTAGGCTATATAGGTCATTATTATGATCCAATGTCTTAAAAATAATGAAAATTCAATGATTACAATCCACTTTGAGGTGGAAACCTCCTTTTATAATATATCCAATTCAAAAGACAATATGAGATGAGATAAGATGATCGTAAGAGTAGGTCTCTTTGGTGTATACACACACACACACACACACAATTATAATGAAAGGGTACCATTAAGGGTTCTATCCGACTTACTAATATAATATTATAAATGTAATAATTCAATATCCAGGGGCTTAATAAGGGGTTTTAGACATGACATGAGGCCTTGTCTAGGGATTCACATTCCCCTCCCCTTTAAACAAGTGTTGTCCTCAACACTTGACTAACTCCGAGTTTTTTTGCATGAAGAACTCATCTTTCCATGTCACCTCTTCCACTTATAGGTTCTTCCATTTGACGAGGTAGTCAGTAATTGCTCGATTTCACAAATTCTTAATATTTGTTTCAAGGATTGTTTCTAGTTCTAGTATGATTTTCCCTTCTTCAATAATCTCTGGAAATATAGTTTGGACTGGGATCTTGTCACCAATTACCTTCTTTAAGAAAGAAACATGGAATATTGGATGTACATGTGAAGATGTAGGCAACTCCAATTTGTAAGTCATACTTCCAATCCTTTGCAAGACCTTATAGGGGCCATAATATTTGGGTGCTAATTTATTGTCCTTCTTTCTTTGCTTGAAGTACATCTGTTTATATGGGGGATTTCTTCCAGATTAACCACTGTGAGAGACATGTTTTGATCGACGTTTCAAATCCAATACGTGGATTCATCTTCAAGACAAGAAGTTTAAGGTAAGGGTCTCAAATCTTATACAATAAGTACTAATGAATTTAAAATCTGTTTATATGGTTGTAGCCTAAAAATACACCATCCCCCACTTCAAATTCCCTTTCACTATGATGTTGATCTCCTTGTTGTTTCATCTTATTTTGCATCATAACCAAGTTGTCCTTCAATTTTTTGAGAACCTCTTGTTGGTGTCATATGTGGTCCTCCATTGCATGAAACTTTGCAGTCCATTTCAAGGGAGGTTTGATGGATGGAGGATGATATCCATAAAGTGCAAAAAATGGGGACTTTTAGTATGAAGAATGGAAGGATGTGTTGTACCACCATTTTTCCAAGGGAAACCACTTGACCCATTGTGTTTGTTTATCATATGCAAAGTAATGAATATATCCTTCTAGAAATTTATTCACAATATCAGTTTTCCCATTGGATTGAGGATTGTAAGATGATCTAAGAGCCAATTGAGAACACAAACAAGAAAATAATCCAATCCAAAAATTTCCAGTGAAAATTGGATCTCTGTCACTTACAATAATCTTGGGGAATCCATGTAGCTTTTGAACTATTTCCATGAATGTTGCGGTTACTATACATTCTTTAAAAGGACGAGAGAGAGAGAGAGAGAGAGAGAGAGAGAGAGAGAGAGAGAGAGAGAGAGAGAGAGAGATAATACTTAGTCAGTCGATCCATTACTACAATGATGACAGTCTTTCCTTTAGATTTGGGTAAATCTATTGTTATCGTACAATATGAAGATTGGGAAAAATTCGACCTAATACATGGAAGTGTGACAACTATGGGAGTACCTACCCACTCTCACCTTAGATAGACACTCCCCTCGCTTTAGTGTTGATAATTCACCACAAGGGGGGAATCCTGGTGACCCTTGGGGGATTGAGATGAAAAGTGAGATGATGAAGAATGGATCCCCTAAAGGTCAATATTTGATATGAAGGATGGATCCCCTAAAGGTCAATATTTGAGATGAAGGATGGCTTGAGAACGAGTCTTGTTGAAGGGTAAATTATTGCCAATAGTTGTGTACCTACAAAACAGTGTTAGCCCTGCCTAGAACAAGAAAAATGACGATCAAACAAGAATTTAACCAATGGGGATTAAAAACAAAACCCTGCTTTCCCAAATTTCAGAAGTGTATAAGTCTATAAATTAACAAAAAACAATTACCAATGACTGCAAATTAAACCACTAAAATCAAGTATAAGATGGTGGAAACTAAGCTAACAATAACTAGTCAAACTTCTACTGAAAATAGAAAGACCTTAGACGGTATTTAGGGATGTTGTTTAGGTGTTATCAAAAATGTATTATAACATACAATTTTTTGTACCAAAAAATCGCTACAACATAAAAATATAACCACGAAAATGTACAAGTAAACTGTGCAAATAATAGCTAATGAGTAGTAGAACATTAATCTAGGTTCACAAGTACATTTCAGCCATAATGAACGAAAACAAAAGATTATTTTGAAGCCATAATGGATGTAGAATTAATTTTTAACATCAAGAAGAATTACTTGGCTAAGATAGACACCCTTAGGGCACAAAGAGGCCTTAAGCAAGCAAAATTGATTCCAACTTGAACAATTGCAAAACCTCTATTTTTCATGTATTCCAATGAAATGATTTTAGAACTCCAATGAAAATTAGAATAGTGCCTTATCAATTGGATTATGGGGTCTCTTTTGTCAAGGGATAGTTGTGTTACCTCCCTAGGGGTTTAAGCCTTTTTACTCCCTAGGGAAAACAAAACTAGTAAGGTAAATCTAGGAGGGTGTAAGCCTTTTTACTCCTCTTAGCAACCTTGTTAAGTAGCTTATCCAAATAAAAATGTGATATAATTAATGGAGGGTGTATGCCTTTATAATCCTCCAAGGGTTTAGACAATAATAACCATAAAACAATAAGAAACACTAACAATATGCAGAAATTTCCTTACCAATTCCAAGAGATAGAAAGATAAACTCTTTTTTACCAAGTATATTCCACCACAAGAGAAAGACCAGCATCCAAGAGACATAGCACACCACTTTCCTCCCAAAGACAACTAAATAACATCCATATGAGAAAGAGAGAGAGAGAGAGATACGAATTTCCCAAGAGGGGTGAAAATTTCAGCCATAAGCATATGTAATTCTCAAATGATGATGTCCAAAATGAAAAAAGTGATGACCTCTATTTATATAAGGTCACCTAAAACCATTTTTTCCACATTAAACAAGTCAACATCAAATTATGGAGGCTGACCTCCTTTGATTGTCCATTTACAACTTAAAATTCAAATTTACAAATGAAAATTCCCTTTTAGGGGTGATGTCATGCCCCAAAAGTGGCGTTTTGGCATAGAGATAAAGTCGTAGATCATTTTAAGGGAATCGTTGGGCCTCCAAAGGCCTGGTTTTCAAGGTTGAAAGGTACTCCTCCATAAAATCATGCCAATACCCATCATATCAACCAACACCACCAACTTGATCCGGATTATTTTTGGCACGAAATGGGAGTAGAGATATAATAAAGAATTGCACAGAGATATTGCAGATATTCAATAATATAACAAAAATGTATCAGAGATGCAACCATAAAAACAGATATAAAGTAATACATGATTTCTATTAATAAGATATATGTATAGAGACTGTAAAAATACAGAGTGAAAGACTCGCTAGAATGGTGGCAGCTTATCTCTGAGGAGAGATGTGACGGCTACTCGCATTCGCAAGAAGATGATTACAATGAGGCTTGGNATAGAGATAAAGTCGTAGATCATTTTAAGGGAATCGTTGGGCCTCCAAAGGCCTGGTTTTCAAGGTTGAAAGGTACTCCTCCATAAAATCATGCCAATACCCATCATATCAACCAACACCACCAACTTGATCCGGATTATTTTCGGCACGAAATGGGAGCAGAGATATAATAAAGAATTGCACAGAGATATTGCAGATATTCAATAATATAACAAAAATGTATCAGAGATGCAACCATAAAAACAGATATAAAGTAATACATGAT
>SNQJ01S0001833.1:84092-131196 GCA_010110895.2 Picea sitchensis
TCCCTTTCCTGGATTTTTTTGTGAGGGGTTCCTAGGCCCAAATTGTCATGTCTTTTGTTTGAGCTTCTGCTCAATTTTGATGACATATCGGTAGTTCGTGCCCAAGGATGAGATGTACAGAAATTCCATTTCGGTATATATGTATCTATGCAGAGCACCATGATACTTGAGCACCAAATGTCACTCTAAATCTTTGATACCCATCTTGGTGTGTAAGGTATGGAAGATATTTGTGAACTCTGGCACTACTTGGTCTATTTCTTGTCGCAGTGTGGTCCATTTGGTATACAAGTCGTCATAACTTTCGATAGGGTAGTATTGTTCCTTAATAACATCCCTAAAGGATTCTTAGGTGGGAATGACTGTAAATAATGAGGGTTCCTTTGTTTCCTTTTGCTCACAGAAAGTTTCCCACCAATCTTTGACATGGGGAACAACTTTGAGGAGTGCAAAAGTAATATTTTCTCTATTTGAAAAGTTATGTATAGACAAATACCCTTCTAGTAGATTCAACCACTTGTCTACAACATCTATATCTATCCGACCTTCAAATATAGGAATATCGAAGTTTATTTGTACCTTGAAGGGGGCGGCACCTCCGCTCAAAGAAGATGCGTAGCCTACTGGTAGTCGTCGAAGGATTTGCGTGAAACTATCCATCATATTGTTCCTTTCTTGTGTGAGGGATTCTTCAATTAACAGTTTGAAAGGATCTCATGTCCATTCATCTTTCTTTTCTCCTTCCATGATAGGTCACTGGAGCGTGCGATAGCTTTTTTCCTCAAGAGAAACAAGATCGAGACCCAACTCTTTGTACTCTAACCTCCTTGGGGACATGCATTAAGATGACAAGGAGAAGACCGCTATGATACCACTGATCTGGATTTTATAACAGAATGAAATGACTACAGATTATTAAAAAGTGCTTAACACAAAATAACAAAGATACAGTAAAATTGGTTTTCTATTCAATAAGGAAATAAGATGAAATTGTAAAATGCAGCAAAAACAAGCCTGTTGGAATGGTGGTGGCTTATCTCTGAGAAGAGATGTGAAGGATGCGCTCATTCACAAGAATATGATTACAATGAGGCTCTTAAGGCATTTTTTAAATAAACAAGAATGCCAAAAACCCTAGACATCCAAAAACCTAACCCTAGGAGATGAAGCGCAAAAAGTCATGTGTGCCCTGTTTGGGTAAGTTAGTACATCAACTTCTCGGGGTCATAACTTTTAAAAATAGTAAATTAGGGCCTCAAAACGGCTCCGAAAGTGAAAAACTGTTAAAAATAGTAAATTACCAAAATTGCTAGAAAATTGTTTTGAGCTAGTTGGAAAAGGTGGGTGGCCACCGATATCCACCCAGATAACTTTCCTATTTACTTGGTTTAATAGGATATTTGCTTGCTTGTTCATTTTCTTAATTGTTGTTGAATTTGAGTAGGTTAACTAAATTAGTTTGTTGTTGTCATTGCTCATTAGGTAGATTAAATAGATAGTTTGATTTTGCTTATTGTAATGATTACGTTAACTTGCTTGAAGTAGGGTTTCCATTTTCTTTCTTAGGAAAATCCATTGATCCATTGTTCAAAAGTTACTTAGGATAAATAGTTTAAATTTCTTGATAGGGTTTGCTCATTAATAGCCTTTGCTTGAATAGATTAGTTCTCAGATAGCCCATTTCCTTATTTAGACTATACTACCTCTAGCCTTTCTCCCTTGGCACATATAGTGCTACAAATCTAAGTTTACTTACCCCGGTTTGACAATTTAATTGAGGGTTTTTTTTTTTTTTTAGTGCATATAGAACACCCATCATTTTTGGCATCGTTGTCAGGGAGTTGTCTCAAGGTAGGAAATAGTTAGGAAATAGATCATTTCTAAACCTTAGCATTAGTTTGGTGGCAGGGGAAATTTAAGATGAGAGGTAAGAACATATGCATCTGCTATATCTGGTTCCCCCAAACCCAATGGTATTATTTCTTTTTGTTTTTGTTTTCTTTCATGAACAGACCTAGAGACCCAAAAGGTAGATACATTAAATCTAAATCAGATCTTTCAACCAAGGTTCCTTCCGACCTTTTTGGGGGAAGGAACGTTCCACTCACAAATTTCGTAGACCAATAATGAAAAACAAGAGCTAGCTCAACTCAAAGAGATAAATCAGACTCTGAAGAGAATAACACAGGGAGAACTATAGAACAAAAAAATGAAGAATTAGTAATAGTGGGATAGGAGACAAGACCACTCGAGCCTTCCGCAGAACCAAAAAATACAAACTTTTTTTTCTTACCACCATCAAGAGATCCTAAATTTGAATACATCATAGACCCTAAACAGGTGAATACCTTGTTTGGTATTTCAACCAACATAATTTTCTCTCAAATTGACACAGAAAATTTTGCACCAATAACCTCAACCGGCTCGACTAGAGTCCCAAACACCCAAACTGTAGGAAGACCTTCCCATCAGAGGGATACCTTGTTCTCTTCAAGAGAAAAACCACTTAAGCACTCTATTTTTGGAAACCAAACCAGAATGGATGATTGAGAGGATCACAATAATGTAAGACACGGGGAGGAAGAAGAAGTTGGAAACCAAACCGAAACTACCTTCAAGTTTCCAATTTTGGACACCACACCAAATGTCAATATGAAAAATATTCCCCTCTCAGCACTGCCCACCTTTTATGGTAAAATCAGTGAAGATCCAGATACCTTCCTATTTTAATTTGACATCTTGTGTAGAATCTACAACTACTTACAAGATTCCCATAAACTAAAACTCTTTCCTGCCACCCTCAAGGACTATGCACTAAGATGGTTCATGGGGTTGGGAGAATCCAGTATTAGGTCTTGGGAAGCTATGAAAGATATATTTCTTAAGAAGTAACAACACTACTACAAGACCAAGGAGTCTCGTAATAATATTTTCAAAATCCAACAGTTAGAAGACGAGACCCTCGAGGATTATATGGAACGGTTTGCTTATATCTCCTAGAAATTAAAATATCATGACATTCCAGATGATGCATTTAGGGCTCTTTTCCTTAAAGAAATTTCAGAGGAATACCTAGAGATACTTAACCTGATGGAATCAGGTGACGTCTCCCATAAACCATTTTCTAGAATCTGTGAAATGTGTAAGAATTACACGAGGAGTAGAACTAAAATAGGAAACAATGTTCAGGGCCCTTATAATAGAAACTTAAAACCAGATAGTTCAGGTGGTATCACAAGAGAAGAGTTAGGGAACCTTTTAGAGAACATCAATATAGATATATTAAGCACAATAGGTTCCCAGTTGGACACCCTAAAAATTAAAAAGAAACAGGATGAGGAAAATGCAGCAATGAGCATATATTGCCCAAGATGCAGAAGGAAGCATTCCTCAACGGAATGTCCATTAGATAACATTTCATTTTGTGGTTTATGCATAGAAGACCATTCAACTGAAAAATTTCCATCATTTCCCAATTTTTTAGCCATCTATAGTAGTGGGGATCTTGGGGAATCCTCTTATGCATCTAGGAGGCCATGGCAACCTAGGAACCATCCCACATACCCATATCCACAATCTCAAGTTCCACCCTATTATCAACAACAAAAACAGTGGAACTCACCAAGTTGGAAAAACTAGTCTACACAGTACCAGCATCCTTGGCTTCAAGGATGGAGAGGAGGGCATAACCAAGGGAACCCTCAACCTCCACCTGTTACTATGTCCAACCATCCTTACCCTCAGTTTCCACCGAACACTCTACAGCTTCTACCAGGTTTTGTTCCACCACCGTTACCTCATATTCCACAACAACAACAGCAACAATATCATAATGCAAGCTCCCCAAGACCAACACTATTACTGGAAAAACCATTGAACAAGCCCAATAACAAGCCCACTCAACCTCTTCACAATGTTGAGATGCAGGCCTTCCTAACATATGTTATTACTCATGTTCCACTATAGGCGATTCAACTAAGGTCGGGAAAAGTTCTGGACAGGCAGAGACCTTCAGTAGTCATCTAGGAAGAAGAAGACGAGGAAACCCCCAAACAAGATACGAATGACACTAGGTGGGAAGATGTTATTATTCCTAAGGACCAAGAACCCAAGCTTCCCCAAAATGAACCTTCACAAATTACGAAGGCCCCTCCTTATCCAGAAAGACTAGTAATCAAGAAACCTACCACCCGACCGGAATTTGACATCTTGAATGAATTGAAGAATATTTGTGTCAAGATTCCCTTGCTTCAATCCGTTAAGGATATTCCAATATACAGTAAGGTAGTCAAATAATTGTGTATTAAGAAGCCAGGTAGGAAGCAGAAGGACCCTCCTACAGTACATTTGATAGGAGAAATTTTTGAATACATATCAGAGCAGTCAAAGCTAGCAAAATATGGGAACCCAGGAAACCCCATAGTGACCATAACCATTAATGAGGTCTCCATTGGGAACACTCTCATAGACCCAAGGGAAGCCATAAATGTTATGACCGCTATTACCTTGGAGAAATTACAGTTAAAACCTCTTTTTAGACCTACCCCAACCATTTTGGAATTAGCAGAAAACACTAGGGTTATACCTGAAGGAATTTTGGATGATATCATAGTTACTTTATCTTCATGGGAGTACCCAAAGGATCCTACCAAAGGAAATTCCTGTTATTTTGGGAAGACCTTGGTTAGCCACAGCCAATGCATTTATTGGGTGTAGAGAGGGATAAATGACCATCTCGAATGGAATCTCTATCCAGAAGCTCACCATATACCCTCCAGCTCAACCTATCATGGAGAATATATGGTGGATTGAATGTTTGTATGAGAATGAGGACTGGGAAGAACCTGTATTGCCAAGTGACCATGCCTAGGCACTTTAGGAGCACACAACGAAAAATGTGCTAAACCAGTTTATTTCTGATATCACATGTGTTGATTTTCCACAATGCTTTCCCCAATTCGAGTACATGTTTGGGGAATAATTTCAGGAACAATTGGACCCATCCATTTTTTCTTTGACATCTTTCATCTTTGAGATAGACAAGTCTGCCACATCTTATACAATGCCTTATGATATTAGTCCAGGAAAATTTCTACATATAAACTTTGGGCTAGATGCAAACCAACAAAAATAGTTAGTAAGTATCCTTAAATAAAAATTAGGAGCATTCGCCTGGGAATACACTGACATGAAGGGTATACACCCTGACACATGTATTCATCACATATATACCCAGGGGGGAAGTAACACCTATTAGGAAACCTCGGAGAAGGATGAACCCAACACTCAAAGATATAGTAAAGGAGGAGATCCAAAAGTTATTAAATGTTGTGTTTATTTATCCCATCTACGACAATAAGTGGGTGTCCCCACTTGTAGTGGTTCCAAAGAAAGTGACCGGGAAATGGAGAATTTGTGTTGATTTCTGGGAGCTCAACAAAGCCACTCCGAAGGATTACTTTCCTCTTCCTTTCATTGACCAAGTTTTGGATACTCTGTATCGAAAGAATCATTTCTCCTTTTTAGATGGATACAATGGGTACAATCAAATTCTCATAGCACCCGAGGATCAGGACAAGAAAACCATTACTTGTCATTGGGGCACCTATGCTTATAGGTTTTTACCATTTGGATTATGTAATGCTCCTGCCACATTTCAACAAGCAGTACTAGGGATATTTGTCGATCTTATTCATGATTGTGTGGAGGTATACATGGATGACTTTACAGTATATGGAAACACTTACCAAGAAGCCTTAGATAACTTAGAAAAAGTCCTTATTAGATGCCAAGAAATGAACCTATCTCTAAGTCATGAAAAATGTAAAATGTTGTTGACTAAAGGAGTGGTTCTGGGACATCACGTTTCATCTGAAGGGATCAAATTCAATCCTACAAATATTGAGGTCATCATCAAACTTCCACCCCCCAAGACTCAGAAAGAGGTGAGAATATTTCTTAGACATGCCGAATACTACCGACGATTTATTGAAAATTTTACAAAGATTGTTGCACCTATGTTTGGATTGTTAATAAAGGATGTCGATTTTGTTTGGACTGAGCAGTGTCAAACTATCTTTGAAACCTTGAAAGCTAAGTTGTCTGTGGAACTAGTTGTTAGAGGGCCCAATTGGACTATCCCATTTCACATATCTATTGGTGCCTCTGACACTGCAGTAGGAGGGGTACTAGGGCAGAAAGAAGACCAGCAGTCCTATGCCATTTATTTTGTGAGCAAGAAATTGTCCTCTGCCGAGTTAAACTACACAGTTACCAAGAAGTAATTCTTGGCAGTAGTTCATGCTATCAATAAGTTTCATCACTACATACCAGGTTACGAGGTTTTTGTACATACAGATCATTCTTCCATTAGATTTCTCATGTATAAACCCATAAATAATAGCTGAGTGACTACGTGGCTCCTGCTATTGCAAGAGCTTAATATCATCGTTCTTGACCGACCTGGAAAGGAGAATTTGGTAGTTGATTTTCTTTCAAGAATGAAAAATGAGGATGATGATATTCTCGTAGATGATAGTTTCCCAGACGAATATCTTTTTTCCCTCTCTGTAAATACCTCGTGGTTTGTGGATATGGAAAACTATCTGGCTACTAGGAAGTTATTGTCTCATTTGTTACCTCATGAAAAGCATAAAATTATTACGCAAAGTGCCAATTACTCTTGGGTTGGTCATGACCATTTTTGTACAGGTCCTGATTTGATTATTCATAGATGTGTCCGAGAGGATGAGGTACCAGAAATACTACGAAGTTGTCATGATGGACCATGTGGTGGCCATTTTTCTGACAAACGTACAACATATAAGGTGTTACATTCAGGTTACTATTGGCCTAGCATTTTCAAATATGTTGTCAAGTATGTGAGGAGTTGTGATAGTTTCCAAAGGATAGGAAGACCTATGTCAGCTGACGAAATGCCCTTACGTGCCCAAGTTATGATTGAACCTTTCGAGAAATGGGCCCTTGACTTTGTAGGACCAATTTCACCCATGTCTCATAAGAAAAACTATATTTTGGTTTGTACAGATTATGTCACCAAGTGGGTAGAGGAAAAATCCCTATTTAGGGCTACAAAAAAATCTGTTGTTGAATTCATCTATGAAGACATATTTACCCGCTTCGGTGTCCCTAGTGAAATTGTTACAAACCAAAGCACTCAATTCACTTCCAAGATGATGAGAGAGATAACAGAGAAATATGGGATTAAACATTTTAAATATTCTCCATACCACCCACAAGCTAATGGTCAGGTAGATTCTACAAACAAATTTCTAGAAGCTATCTTAACCAAGACCGTTCAATTACATCATCGAGATTGGGCTGATAGACCTCCATAAGCCTTATGGGCATACCGGACCACCTGGAGAAACACCACTGGGCATATCCCTTATGAGCTAGTGTACGGGAAACAAGTACTTCTACCAATAGAATTCCAAGTAAGGACCTTCCATATTGCCGCAGAATTGGGATTAAACTTAGATGAGGCTCAGAAACAGCGTGCCCTACAATTAAATGAGTTGGATGAGATCGGGCAAGATGCCATCCAAAAAAAAATGTTAGTCCAAAACCAGAGGAGCAAGTGGCATGACAATTTTATTAAGAAGAAACACTTCCAACCTGGTGATTGGGATTTGTTGTTTGATTCCCGATTTAAAACCTTCAAAGTCAAACTCACCACCCAGTGGTTGGGTCCTTACAAGGTAGTCACTTTATATGACAATGGAGCTGTGAAAATCAAAACAATTGATGAAGGACAAGTCTCCTTTGTAGTAAATGGATACCGACTCAAATTTTATCACAAGCCCATTTCCAAAGAAGATTTTCTACAGGTCATGTCAACTGACAAGGCATTGGCCTTAGTAGAAGGGGAATTCCCCCCTTGTTCTTGAATATTTTCTGAAATTTTCTACTGTACATATGTAAATAGTTTTGAATTCTGTTGATAAGCAATTTTAGAGATTTATGTAGGTATTTATCTCACCAGGAGTAGACAGTTTCAAGGAAATATAAAAGAAGGATTTTTCTTCAAAATATTGCTATATTTGAACCTTGTTGTCTGCTAAGCATCAAATGAATAATGACTTGTTGTAGTTATCCATATTTTTGCAAATATTTTCATATTCTCTTTTTCTTAAGGCATTTTAAAAAGTAGTTTCTCTTGAAAATCTTCAACACTATATAAGAAAGTGATATCGTAACCATCAAGCTTAGAGGTCTCTTGTACAGTTTTCCCAAGAAACCTGAGTAAGTGAGTAAAGTATATTTATTAAAGAGTAACAAGGAGGTATGATTAGCGGTTAGCCATGGAAACATCCAAAAAAGGAAGAAAGTGAGTTGAGCCTACAGATACCTTTTTGTTCTTTCCCAATGGTACCATCCACTACACACTAAAAATACTTGATTATATCATATCTTTAGATAGGCTACGTCCTCTTAAGTACCCCTTACATCAGGACAAATACTAAGGAATATATAATGGAAAGTCATCCTCTAACACAAATACCATCCCAATTGAAAAAAGAAAAAAACGTTGTTTTCAGAGTTGTCCCCCCATCTTCTTGCACAAAGCAATCTTATATTAAAATCTTAAAAGATGGAGGGACAGTCTCTGAGGGTGTAATAGTCTAACCCATTGGGATACTGAACAGGTCTTCTCGCAATGGGTACCGGCCTGTGGTATGACTAGGTAAAACCGTCTGAGTACTGAACATGCTTGTTGGTAGCGGGGCATTCTACCTAGCGAGGATGATAATCTAACAAAAAATAAATAAGAATTTAAACTTGTCCTGATGTACGACATTACTTGTAGACAAAGCTAACATGAAGTATGTATGGTTAAGCTAAGATTAATGAAATCCATAAATTTTCCATTGGGAACTATCTTTGAGACTATCTTGAAACTCTCTCACCTACCTCTTCTTATCTATATATAGGATCTCTTATCCTATAGATTGGGCCATCTTCTAATCGTCTCGTCAGACCAATCTATGAAATTTATCTCTACACTTAACAAGCTGTAAATATTCGTCTATTGGGAAAACTGACTAGTTTCCTATATTTTTTATTGTGAGGTGTCACAATACTTATGTGTGGGGGAGGGGTTCATGAGTTGAAAAATGATAACATTTCCTAGAAGAGGTGAATCTTTGTAAAAATTTATGTGTATTTTTTTCATGATACAGGTTATTACATCACCAGTCATTTTATTTTTTTGAAATGCTAATTCCCTGTGTGTTATAAATTGTTGTACATATCCTTAAACTGACCACTTTATTATTTTATTGTCGTTACATACAATTCATTGAAGAATTGATATTACATGTCTTATGTGAATGGATTGAGTAAGCATGGTGGAAAAATAAATAATAATGGAACACTATGCCTATGATCCTAATCATTGTGACTGTCAAAACCACCCCAAGACTGCAGGCTATGCATTACATGAGGTAAAAATGCATTTCACACAGAGGTACCATATGGAGTGCCATATGGAGCGCCATATGGAGTTTCGTATGAGGTGTCAGACGAAGTGCCATATGAAAATATACACCAGTAACTATGGACAATTTCAGGTAACCAGGAATCAATGGCATTTATTTGAATTAGTTCATGGCAATTAAGATTGAATGATGTAAACTTAGACATTTTCATGATAAAATGTCCAAGTCAAAGACTTGGACATTGATCTAACATTTTCATCATTACAATCGCCTCCCACAACATGCCTTCAAATTCGAAATCAGAGCTCACACATGGAAACTCGTGCGCACATGAATGCAACCATTCCACCCTAGGCGCACTAAAAAATGGAGGGATCGCTCGATTTGGTTATCCCATTTATTCCTCACACTCACCCTCTGCTCATTTGCATTCACCTCTGATCTCTAAAACACACTCAACCTCTGTCTCATTTTGATTCCCTCTGTCCAAATTGCACTCGGCCACTGCTTAATTGCACTCAACCTCTATTTAAATCGTGCCCTTCCTTGGCCCGATTACACCTATCCTCTGTGAATTTCACCCTCTGTCCATTTATTCCACACTGTCACGATTCCCAAACAGTATGAGTCATCTTCCTACGCTGACCTCTTCGCCATCCCTGAGTTTTCACAATGCAGGGAAGTGTTTTTGTGCGCAAACTGGGGGTCATTTTTGTCCCACTTGAAAGGCCACAGTGATGGAATTTCAATGCAATTTTCCCTCGGTTTTTATGGAAAGATAGCACACGTGGGGTCTCTCACATTTTGGGTCTCGAATGAATCCATATCCATAGCCACAAAGCTTCCAAGAGTGGGGGATAGATGGTTTAAAAACCACCAGTTACTACGATCAATCTATAACAGGGTTTTTAAACCAAAAATTCAAAACATCTATGGAGCTAAAGGATACTCCAAGGAGTGGATAAAAGAGGAGTTAATTAACCCTCTCATATTCATCACCGGGATGCTCACATATGAAGGTATATATTCCACCTTTAAAGCCTGTCACTTTCTATTATTAGCTCACTTTCAGTTCAATAAACCACTGAATTTTCCCTTCTACCTTTTAAAGAGCTTGGAGAAGATGGCCTCCCAAGTGAGGAAGAATGCAACCAATCCCACCAACAACCTCTTTCACCATGGCCTTATCAAACTAATTTTCTTAGCTGAATTGGAGAAATAGGGGAAAACTTGGGATGAGTTCATTTACCAATTTGCAAACCTTCACTTGTCAATCAAGACTAGAAAAAAGACACTTGATCTAAAGAATATTTCTCCATCCAAACCCCACTCTCTGAAGAATCCAAACCCTCCTGCACAAGCCATTTCTTTACCGGAACAAAAATCCAAGAAACTTGTTGAAACCCCTACAGACTCATAGGGCAAAAAGACCAAGAAGCCTATTGTTAACCCCCGGATGCCTTCAACATATCTTGATCCTACACCCAAAAATATACAAGAAGTAATTCAACAAGACTTTCCTACAATCCCAACAAATAGGAGAGGAGCTAATAGATTTAATAGAGGACCCTTTTGAAAGAGTACTCGGAGCACAAGAGGGAAACCTTATGCAAAACCTCTGACTAATTTGGACCCTATCCGAGTATCCTCTGATCTCGAAAGCCCTCACAAAAGACTTTGGGAAGTGTCTGCAGATGAATTGAAGCCTCAAAGAAAGACAAAATCTGAACCTACTTCTCCTCATCAACCTCCTATTACTCCTACCTCATAGATGCCTACCCCAGATCCTAAGAATGATAGGCACTCTACATGTTTCAAGGGATCTAAGCCCTCCTCCGAGATATTTGATCCTGCTCCAGCCATTGAGAAGTTACAACAGGAAAATTTTCAGCTACTACAACAATTGGAAGAGACGAAGACGGTGGACACGCATCTTCACCATGATAATGCAATCCTCCAAGCAAAGGTGAATTCCCTTCAAAGTTTGGTTAACGAGATGACTAAAACCAACCGCAACCTCAAGGCACAATTGAAGCAACATAAGAGGCACAAGACAAAATCTTCATGGCAAGAAGGAGAAGCTTCTAAAGTTGATCCTTCTCAGCAAGCTTAGTCATGAGGGGCAATTCCTTTTTGTTTACAGTGGGACCTGCAAAATCTTAGGTGTGGGGGTAATGTTGGGCATGTAATATGGTTAATTTATTGATGATAATTAGATCCTTTTTGGCCAATATTGTATGTGCATTTTCCTATTTTGAAGAGTTTTGAAGGGTTTTTGTATTAAATCACCATGTCTCATACCAGGTACATATGATTGATATTTTATGATGGTTTTGAGTATAATTCGGCATGTTTTAATGATTCCAAGAAACTAATACACGTTCTGTGTGTCACAGGGAAAAATCGCAGGTCGTTTTTGCATCCGAAACTTCGTCCGATACTCCATCAGGAACTTTGTTCGGTACTTCATCTGCAACTTTGTCCTGCACTAAAACCATGGGTGAGTTGGCGGTTATCATATCGGCGGACAGCGATGGGCGAATCAGAGACATGGGTTTTTCTTGTGCTCATGGCCTCCAGCTATTGAGCTTCTAAAAACTTGGATTGGGTTGTTATGTTGGGCATTTATTGGCTCGCCTTGTTTCTAGAAGCCACCGACGGTTAAGATGCACTAAATGTGATTTACTATTTTTAGAGGAGGTCGACCTTTCCAGTGGTCGACCTCTCAACTTGTAAACTCTATAAATACCACAGCAGTGGTCAGATAAATAGTTAGAAGAGAAAAAGGATAGTTAAGCTTTGTTTTTCCATTTCAAGACATGTTTCTCTAAAACTGTGTAAAACTGTGTTTTTAATTTTAATGTTGAAATCGTGTTGCTTGAGCTCGTGATTCATCATTAAGGAGTAGCCACGACTTGCTTGGGGGGGGCACCAGTGGTCTGGGTGAATATTTAGTCAATTAGTTTATGAATTAATATAGTGTAATCATCATTTCTTTTATTTCATGTACATGAGTTTTGTTATGTTTATTTACTGTGTAAATCGTTGTTCATAATTTAATTGCTTCAGTTCAGTTTTGCAGGTTATTATGAAGGCTAGTGTTAATATGAAATGACTTTTTAATTAGTAGGAAACAACTTGCAATCTTAGATACTAACCCATGCGTATAATTATATGATAGATAGATTTTCTATATGCTGAAATAGAGTTTAAAACGGAGTTAAACAGAGTATTTAATTAATGGTTTCTTCGGCAAGGTTTCGATGGATGATTAGTTGTTAGTTTTGATTTTAGTTTTCAATTTTCTTATCTAGTTTGTTCAATTAGTTCTTAGTTTGCTTATATTGTTATATGTTGAAATAGAAATAGGATTTTATTTAAGTTTTATGAGTATTTCTCTTTGCAATTTAAATTGTTAAAATAGGATTAGCTTAGTTTACTTTATGCAATGTCCATTCTAGATCTAGGTTGCAATTTTAATTCGAAGTTTGATTACTGAGTTTAGTTTTCACTTATGAATCTATAAGTAGTATGAATTTTCTTACACTAGCATAGAATGCGTTTGAATTTAATAGAATGGTGTTTCCATATTGTTGATGATTAATGCATGAATTGAAGAATCGCATGGATATGCAGGGTAGTTGATGTTTCTTCCATAATGTCTAAGTTCTCAATAGATTTCCTAATTCATACCTTTCACTTTGTTATAGAATTTAATATTGAGTTTATCCCTTTTGAGTTATCGTTAATTGTTAAATTCCATCGTGATATCATAAGACACCGGAGACATAACCATTAACAATATATATGAGTTTTCTTGCTTTATAGATTAGAGGATAGTTTCCTTGGTTTTGTAGATTAGAGAATAGTCTTCTTGCTTTGGTAGATTAAAGAATAGTTATCATAGATTAAAGAGTATTCGTTGATTACTTTTATTGTCATGATTCTTTGAATTTAGTAGATTAAGATTTCCTTTCGTAAATTAGAAGTAATTATGAAGTTTAATTTAAGAATAGAGTTCACTTGCTTATTAGTTTGATTAGTTGCTTATTGAGTAATTTTGATTAGTTTACTTGCTGTAGAAGTTACCATAGGTTAGTTAGTTGATTTCTCACTTGTTTACTTGCTTTGATAGGGTAGTTGCTTGCATATTTACTTGCTTTAATAGGATAGTTGCTTGCTTGTTCATTTTCTTAATTGTTTTTGAGTTTGAGTAGGTTAATTAAATTAGTTTGTTGTTGTCATTGCTCATTAGGTAGATTAAATAGATAGCTTAATTTTACTTATTGTAATGATTAAGTTAACTTGCTTAAAGTAGGGTTTCCATTTGCTTTCTTAGGACCATGCATCGATCCATTGTTCAAAAGTTACTTAGGATAAATAGTTTAAGTTTCTTGATAGGGTTTGCTCATTAATAGCCTTTGCTTGAATAGATTAGTTCTCAGATATCCCATTTCCTTAGTTAGACTATACTACCTCTATCATTTCTGCCTTGGCACATATAGTGCTACAACTCTAAGTTTACTTACCTCGGGTTGACAATTTAATTGAGGGTTTATAGTGTTTTTTTAATGCATATATAACACCCATCAAGTATGCTCAAAGTGTCTGCTTCATTTTTTAATGAGCTTGAAACAAAGAATAAAACTGTGCTTGGAGTGTCTGCTTCATTTTTAAATGAGATTGAAACAGAGAATGAAATTGTGCTTCGGGTTGGTTTAATTTTTTAATGATCTTGAAACAAAGAATGAAATTGTGCTCAAGGTTGGTTTCATTTTTAATGAGCTTGAAATCAAAAATGAACTATGATCCGAATGATACCCATTGACGGGTTTCTTCCCAATGTGATGTCCATAGGTTGGTACTTTGAATGATACCTATTGGCATATTTTTCCCCAACATGATATCCAAATTTTGGTACATTTCCCACAGCATGGTTGGTAGAAGCTAGCGGCTTAACTCCAGCATGATGTCCAAAGTCTAGAGACATGCCCCCCAAGATTTGTTTTGTTTGTCGACTCTTCTTATGTTCCCGATTAGAATCTTTCTTACTAATAGGAATACGTTCACCAAAGAAGAAAGAGGATAAATTGACACAAACAAAGGAAAGGAATGATCAGGTACTAGATCAATGGGAGGGAAAGATAATTTATTGTGATAGTATTTATAGGATGTCTCTTCAAGGTTCAGAGTCTCCATGAGGGACTCATCTGATGGAAAATTCCATATGAGATAATCAAAATAGGACATATAGGAGTCGATCCAGGATGGTAGAGAGTACGGATCTGATGCCACAATATGTTGGTCATCAAAATCTCGGATGTAAGAGGAAGACTAAAGTGATTCATATGCATCCTCTGTTGGAATAAGTGGCATGGTGTCACCTAGTAATTCAATTTCAGATTGGCTAGGTACTACCCAAGGATCAAATGATTTAGGGGATCATTGCACCATATTTGAAGTCATGTTCATCATGGTAACCTGATGTGGGGGATCAGGGGCAGGCAAAGGAAAAACTCCCATCAGTGAGGAATCCTTGAGGAGACCTACCCCCACACTCTCATACTCAATATTGGACTATCCTATGAAAGGTATATTATTAGCAGAGTAGTTTTGGATATTGGGTGCATGATAGTCGAATTGGTTAATGGTCACAATTTTCCCTTGGTGTGGAAATTGCAAGAGGTGAAAGATCGAAGATACGGTAATAGTCATTGCATAATTAAACCAACTACAACCAAGAAACAAGTTATAATCTATGGGTGCATCGACCACTTATACATCAAGAGAAATGGTTTTTCCTGTCAATTCCATAGTTAAGGATTGCAAGAGTCCATAACGTTTAAATCCATATCCATCAAACACTTCGAGGGTAGTGGAATATTGGTTGAGTTCAAGAGAACCAATGGCCCTCCAACAGGATAAATACATGACACAAGTGGAGGCTCCTTCATTCAAAATAGTACGATGAATATTCTTCCCATGAACCATGGTGTGAATTTGGAACGCAAGGTGGTGGGAGAGCCTCGTCTTGAAATATTATAGGTTAAACATAATAATATTTGATGCCTCTAGATCCACAGCTCCAATGGCTGACAATAGGCTTCTACATTGATTGGGACAATTCTATACAAATTCGAGCGTCAACATAGCGCAAGGTGCATGTGTCAAATATTCAACAATGTTGTAGTTTTGGGAAGCCTGAGCACTTGGATTAAAAGTCAATTTTTGAATTGTTCTCTTAGGTGGGTGAAACATTGAGTCAAAAATAGGCTTCTCTATTTGAAGAGGATCGGAAGGTAGAGGAGTAGTGGAGGTGGAGGGATTTTTAGGAGCACCTCTATTTCCATTGGCATTATTTTCTAGAACAGTGTAATATTTCTTGGTCCTATTCGTTAGACTAAATATCTCGTTACACATAAAGACATTATAAGCATCCCCATGGTGAGGATTACCTTCATTTCCCCTTTGTAGAGGGGTGGGATTTTTAGCAACCATTTGTTGTTATTGAGGTGGGAAGGGATTGGTTAACATTGTTGGTTGGGATGTTCCCTTTAATAATTTAGTGACTTCCTCATGGTGAGGATAGTCTTTCGTGTAATGGTCATCCGCACAAATCAGGCAAGGAAACTTTTCCTTTCTTTTTGGCTTGGTATTAGGAATTATTTGAGGTTTGGTACCCTCCTACTGGTTAGAATATTTTTTGGATTTACCCTTATTTTTATTCTTGCCTCCATATTGTTGAGATGAAGTGGATTGAATCCCAATCACCTCTAAGGGTTGTGTAGGAGAGGAAGCATATTTGGTACTATTCTGTGATGAGGTTCGGGTGGAGGCTAGATGGACGTGTTTCCCATTCGATTATCTTACAGACTGTAGTTTTATGGAACCTACCATGCCATCTTCATGGGCTTCCGGAGCTAGTCTTGATGGATCRTTTGAAGKTCAAGGAGCATGAGGAATAAGATCATATAGTGTGCCAGACTAAAAATATACAAGGTCTAAATATTGAGCACGATTGATATCGTATTCCTCGGTGACAACACCTCCCATGGAGACATATCTAGAAATGGGTGGAAAGAGTGACTTAGTGAACTAATATTCCAAGAGTTGGCCCAGAATCGTAGCTTTAATTAACCTTTGTCATTGCCTTCGTCCATGAATGTGATCAGATATATGGGTAGAGGTGGACTACCTAAGTGAGATGAGAAGCTTGGTATCAGTCTCATATCAGATTGGCAGTTGGAAATGGGTCAAATATGTTGATTTTTCAATAAGCTAGGTTAAGCATGTAGTTCATTTCAATTTTCATTTGTCTTAACCATAAACAAGAATGTTGTAGCAACCAAGATCACAAGAAGAAACACCATGCACACAAACACAAGAAGTATCATGGGAAACCCTTCTCAACAAGGGGAGGAAAACCAACCAAATCCTTTGCTATATTCTTCAAGAGAAAGACCTTCACCACCAATAAGACTTAGCACACAAGAGGGTGATTCAAACCCTATAAGACTAGCGCCCAAGAGAGGTGCACACTTTTCCCAAGAGGATGTATTTTCTGAAATTTCCAAACTTGTGTGAAGAATATGATTCCACAATGGGGAATCTTCCTTTACTTATATTAGACTTGTCCTATCAACATAAGTGTCTATTGGAACAACATGGCCGACCTCTCTAAGTCACATTATAATTAATATTAACCATATTAATTATCTTTTACATTTATTACTAATCACATTAAGGTGGGGTCGACTTGTACCCTTTACATTACAATTAGGGTTACAAGCAGATCTGAATCTTGAACAATATAACAAGGGGTATGATACACCCACTAGTGTTCATCCACTAGGGAACATCCATAGGGATTTCCATATCTTTGTCTCACTGCATTACACATAAGAACCATATCTTCACACATTCACCTGTGCTCATCCACGGGCACGTCCACTCTACAGATATTATTTCCCACTGCCTCACATTGGAGAATCATGCGGAGTTTCTCATCAAATCTGTTGCTCAGAGGATGCTAATACATCATCTTCATTTCTTTTTACATGACGATGCACCCATCACTTTGGGATTTCACACGTTCACCTTATGCTCAGCCACAGGCACATCTAACTCGACGGATCTCCTTTCCCACTAGATAATCATCTAGATTTCTTCTCAACTCTCTAAATGGAGGAAGTCATCTCTATGTTCCAGCTCTGTCTCAGGTAGGAACCATGTACCCTTCTTAGGGGCTTTCTCTCAGTTTTGTAAGATGGAGAAAGACTCGCATAGTTGCAATGATCCATATCTCATAGGTTTGCAAGATGGAGAATGTCTCACATAGCTACAATCATCAACACTCCCTCTCAGTTAGGGAGGCATTTTCCACCAGGCCAAGTCTCTCAGGGAAATATTCAAACTTTGTCTTGGAAAGTGGTTTAGTGAAGATATTTGCAATTTATTCATGAGTAGAAAGATATTGCACGTGTATTGTCTTTATCTGCACCATGTCTCTGATATAGTGGTACTTGATTTCAATGTGTTTAGATATGTCATGAAACACTGGGTTCTCGGAGAGCTTTACATAGTTGTGTTTATCACAATGAATAGTAGTTGGATTCATCTCATGATCGAACAAGTCAGTCAAAATATTGTGAAGCCATACTACTTCACGAACTTCCACACTTAGTGCAATGTACTCTCCCTCTATTGTGGTTAAATCCACAGAGATTTGTTTTCTTCTACACCAGGAAACCATGGTCGATCCTAAGGTGCAACAGCAACCTGAGGTGCTCTTTATGTCTACTTCACTTCCTTCCCAATCTGCATCAGCATATCCTTGTTGGCTCAAATCCACATTGGATGCATATCTCAAGACATAACCAATTGTGCCTTGTAATTATCTCAATACGTGTTTTGCATCTATCCAGTGTGTATGTTTTGGTTGGCTCATAAACTGGCTAAGCACATTCATTGCATAGCAAATGTTCGGTTTGGTGTTAACCAGATACATCATAGATACAATCAACTATTGGTATAAATGTGGATCTACATATCCTGAATCAGTGTCACTCATTTTCTTTAAATCCATTACCATTGGAGTAGGCATGGATTTTCATTCTGTCATACTTAATTTTTTCAGTATCTCCATAGTATATTTTCCTTGACGTGGGAAAATCTCATCTATTCTCTTCCATACTTCTAGTCCCAAGAAATAATGCATTAGGCCCAAATCCTTCATTTCAAATTTGGCAGTCAATGCTTTCTTGCATTCAACAATGAGTCTCTCTGAACCGATGAGGAAAAGATCATCCACATATAAGACCAAAATCAGACACTCATTGCCATCAATGTGATAATACAAGTTTGGATCAGTTGCACTTTTGTTGAAGCCCAAACTCATCAGAAATCCATCAATTTTCTCATACCAAGCATGTAGTGATTGTTTTATACCATATAAGGATTTATTTAACCTGCATACATGATATTTTTCATTATGTACAATGAAACCTTATGGTTTCTCAATATAAACTTCTTCCTCAATTTCACCATTGAGAAAAGTTGTCTTTACATCCATCTGATGTAGCTTCCAACCCATGGAAGCAGCTAGTGCAATGATAGATCGTATGGAGGTACATCTGGATACAGGTGCAAAAGTCTCGTCATAGTCAACTCCCTCTATTTGTGAAAACCCTCTGGCCACAAATGTTGCTTTGTATTTTTCAATGCTTTCGTCAGCAGCATGTTTGATTTTGTAAATCCATTTGGAAGTTACTACAGACTGCCAAGAAAGATAAGTTTGATTTTGTAAACCATTTTGGAAGTTACTACAGACTTCCTCCTGGTCTTGGAACAACATCCCATACATCATTTTTTAATATAGATTGGTATTCTTTAGTCATGGCATCTTTCCATACTTGTTCACCTGAAGCTTCTCCATGACAAGTTGGCTCTGAGTCAATAATGTGGGTCATGGCTGAAAGGTAGCTTGAGAATATATTTGGTCTCTTGCTTTCTATGGTTGCTCCTTGTGGGGATTTATGCCTTTCTTCTTATTCTAAAGTTTTTCGAGCCCAAACAGGTCTTTTATGTCCAACTGTGATGTCTTTGGGTATGTTGCTTGGGGCAACCGAATCTTCTGGAGAAATTGGATCAACTGGAGCTATTGGCTCATCTGGAATAATATTTGTCTCCCTCTGAACTATTGAAGGGGGAGAAGGTATTGTTTCACTATCAATTTCCATATGAGCTTCTCTGGATTTCTGGAAAGCTACTTCTTCTTCAAAAGTAACATCTCTACTTACTTCAATTTGTCTCTGACATGGGATGTATATTCGATATGCTTTTGAGGATTCATTGTATCCTACAAATGTACCCTTTCTTCCTGAAGGTTCTAGTTTGGATCTCTTTTATTTAGGTACATGAAGGTACATTGGACATCCAAATATTTTGAAGTGTCTGATCTCAGGCTTCACTTTGGTGAATGCTTCTTCTCGAGTAATGTTCTTCGGGATCTGATGAGGACTATGGTTTTCAACATATTTTTTTTTCATACATGCTTATGCCCATAGAGTCATAGGTAGAAACTGATCGTGTACCATTGCTTTATTTGCCTCAATGATAGTTATGTTTTTCCTTTTAGAAACCCCATTTTATTGAGGGTTGTAAGGAACTGTGAACTCCCTCTTGATTCTTGCTTCAATACAAAAACAGTTGAATTATTTTGAGGTATATTCTCCTCCATTGTCTGATCTTAATATTTTGATTTTTCTTTCGGTCAGGTTTTCAACCCGAGCTTTGAATTATTGAAAATTGGCAAGGACTACATCCTTGTTCTTCAGAAAGTAAATCCATTTTTTCTTGGAGTGATCATCTATGAAGAGTACATAGTATAAGTACCCATTTAAGGATGCAACAGTCATTGGACCACATACATATGAATGTATCAAGTCCAATATTTCCTTGGATCTATTGTCACTGCAAGGAAAGGATCCTTTAACATTTTTTCCAAGGGCACAACCTTTGCAAACACCTTTATGTTGAATATGTATCTCTGGTAGACCTGTTACCATTTTCCCTAGAGTTTGAAGAGATCTATAATGAATGTGAGCAAGTATTCTATGCCATAACTCACTCAAGTTCATAGTGTCATGTAATAAGGCTTGAACTAGTTTGATGGTCAACTTGTACAAGTTTTTTTCTCGGGCACCAATTACTTTGGAAGAGCTTATATGAGAGTGTTTGTGCCATGCAATAACTCTTCCTTCTAAGAAATTAATTTTGTAACCTTTGTCTTCCAAGGCCGAAATGGAGACAAGGTTTCTCTTCATTCCAGGTACATATAGTACTTATTCTAGTTTAAGATGCATATCTGAATCTAGTTGGAAGGTAAAATTTCCAACTCCTCTCACATTGTATCTGGCATCATCTCCAAGAAAAACATGTAGATGTGTCTCTTTATCAACGAAATGTGTTAGATGATTTCTAAGACCAATCATGTGCCTGGAGGCACCACTATCAATTAGCCAAGTATTGGCATTGATAGGAACCATACCTGAGAGTGTTGATATGTTGATGGCTTTCATTTCTTTGAGGTCTTGTCTTCCTGGAACTGAGCTTGCTTGAATCATTAAGCTTGCTTCCCATCATGATTTTTTCATCTTCACAAACCCTTGTCAACTAGGCTAGAAAACCTAACGGCTAGGCTAGGCTAGAACTTTTAGGTTTTGTTGGGCTTATAATTTCCTTCATAGATATGATAGCCCTGGTGAGCTGAAGAGATTCTTCAAGAAGTTTGCAGAAATACAATTATGAATTTTACAGCAGAATTTGGCGAAACCCTAGAAACAATTAAAGAAAAAAAATCAAAATGCTTGGAAATGCAATATGAGACTTGATGGAGGTGCGT
Source organism: Picea sitchensis (assembly GCA_010110895.2). Classification (NCBI taxonomy): domain Eukaryota; kingdom Viridiplantae; phylum Streptophyta; class Pinopsida; order Pinales; family Pinaceae; genus Picea; species Picea sitchensis. The sequence continues at coordinate 105,456 of SNQJ01S0001833.1, forward strand.
TGAAGGAGGTCGTACACTCCTATGTTCATTTTGTCCCCAATGTCCAATTTTTGAGTGTTGAAAACTCTCAGAAGGGTAGATCGTAAGGAATTTCTAGGAACCCTAGGAGGGTTGTACGCTTTCTGCAGAAGTGAGAGAGAATGGTTGGAAAGTTCTTGTGCAATGGGATATTCAAGAGCTATGATCTGATACCATGTTGATTTTTCAATAATCTAGATTAATAATGTAGTTCATTTCAATTTTAATTTGTCTTAACCATAAACAATAATGTTGCAACAACCAATATCACAAGAAGAAACACCATGCACACGAACACAAGACGTATCATGGGAAACCCTTCTCAACAAGGGGAGAAAACCTAGCCAAATCTTTTTCTATATTCTTCAAGAGAAATACCTTCACCACCAATAATACTTAGCACACAAGAGGGTACTTCAAACCATAGAAGACTATCACCCAAGAGAGGTGCGCACTTTTCCCAAGAGTATGTACTTGCTGAAATTTCCAAACTTGTGTGAAGGATATGATTCCACAATGGGGAATATTCCTTTACTTATATTAGACTTGTCCTATCAATAGAAGTGTTTATTGGCACAATAGGGCCGACCTCTCTAAGTCATATTATAATTAATATTAACCAGATTAATTATCTTTTAAATTTATTACTAATCACATTAAGGTGGGGCTGACCTGTACCCTTTACATTACAATTAGGGTTACAGGCAGGTTTGACTCTTGAACAATATAGCAAGGGATATGATACACCCACTAGTGCTCATCCACTAGGGCACATCCATAGGGATGTTCATATCTCTGGCTCACTGCATTACATAGAAGAACCAAATCTTCACGCAATCACCTGTGTTAGTCCACAGGCACGTCCACTCTATAGATCTTCTTTCCCACTGCCTCACATGGGAGAATCTTCTAGATTTTCTCATCAACTCAGCTGCTCAGAGGAGGCTATTACATCATCTTCATTTATTTTCACATGATGATGCACCTAGTACTTTGGGATTTCACACATTCACCTTGTGCTCAGCCACAGGAACATCTAACTCAACAGATCATCTTTCCCACTGGATAATCATCTGGATTTCTTATCAACTCTTTGAATGGAGGAGGTCATCTCTATGTTCTAGCTATGTCTTAGGTAGGAACCATGTACCCTTATTAGGGGATTTATCTCAGGTTTGTAAGATGGATAAAGACTCACATAGCTGCAATGATCCACATCTCACAGGTTTGTAAGCTGGAGAATGTCTCACATAGCAACAATCATCAACACTCCCTCTCATCTAGGGAGGAATTTTCCACTAGGTCAAGTCTCTCAGGGAAATACTTGAACTTTGTTCGCAAGTGGTTTAGTGAAGATATCTCCAATTTTTTCATGAGTAGAAAGATATTGCATGTATATTGTCTTTCTCTACACCATGTCTCTGATATAGTGATACTTGATTTCAATGTGTTTCGATATGTCATGAAACACTGGATTCTCAGAGAGCTTTACACAGCTTTGGTTATCACAATGAATAGTAGTCAGATCCATCTCATGATTGAACAATTTAGTCAAAGTTTGTGAATCCATACTTCTTCATGAACTGCCACACTCAATGCAATGTACTTTGCCTCTGTTGTGTTTAAAGCCACAGAGCTTTGTTTTCTGCTACACAAGGAAACCATGGTCGATCCTAAGGTGAAGCGGCAACCTGAGGTTCTCTTTCTGTCTACTGCACTTCCTTCCCAATATGCATTGGCATATTGTTGCAGGCTCAATTCCACATTGGATGCATATCTCACGCCATAACCAATTGTGCCTTGTAAGTATCTCAATACGTGTTTTGCAGCTATCTAGTGTGTATATTTTGGTTGGCTCATAAACTGGCTAAGCACATTCACTCCATAGAAAATGTTTGGTCTGGTGTTAACCAGATACATCAGAGATCCAATAAACTGTTGGTATAAATGTGGATCCACATCTCCTAAATCAGTGTCACTCATTTTCTTTAAATCCATTACCATTGGAGTAGGCATGGATTTTCATTCTGTCATACTGAAATTTTTCAGTATCTCCGTAGTATATTTTCCTTGACTTAGGAAAATCTCATCTGTTCTCTGCCATACTTCTAGTCCCAAGAAATAATGCATTAGGCCCAAATCCTTCATTTCAAATTTGGCAGTGAATGCTTGCTTTCATTCAGCAATGAGTCTCTCTAAACCAGTGATGAAAAGATCATCCACATATAAGACCAAAATCAAACACTCATTTCCATCAATGTGATAATACAAGTTTGGATCAGATGCACTTTTTTTGAAGCCCAAACTCATCAGAAATCCATCCATTTTCTCGTACCAAGCTCGTGGTTCTTGTTTTAGACTATATAGGTCTTTCTTTAACCTGCATACATGATATTTTTCGTTATGTACAATGAAACCTTCTGGCTACTCAATACAAACTTCTTCCTCGATTTCACCATTGAGAAAAGTTGTCTTTACATCCATCTGATGTAGCTTCCAAGCCATGGAAGCAGCTAGTGAAATGATATATCGGATGGAGGTGTATCTCGTTACAGGTGCAAAAGTCGCATCATAGTCGACTCCCTCTATTTGTGAAAACCCTCTGGCCACAAATCTTACTTTGTATTTTTCAGTGCTTCTGTCAACAACATGTTTGATTTTGTAAATCCATTTGGAAGTCACTACGGACTTTCCCTCTCGTCTTGTAACAACATCCCATATATCATTTTTTAATATAGATTGGTATTCTTAATTCATGGAATCTTGCCATACTTGTTCACCTGAATATTCTCCATGACAATTTGGCTCTGAGTCAATAATGTGGATCATGGTTGAAAGGTAGCTTGAGAATATCTTTGGTCTCTTGCTTTCTCTGGTTGCTCCTTATGGGACTTTATGCCCTTTTGCTTCTTCTAAAGTTTTTTTATCCCAAGAAGGTATTTTATGTCTAATTGTGATGTATCTAGGTATGTTTCTTAGGGAAACTGAATATGCTGGAGAAATTGGATCAACTTGAGCTATGGGCTCATCTCAAATAATATATGTCTCCCTCTGAACTCCTGAAGGGGGAGAAGGTATTGTTTCACTATCAATTTCCATCTGAGCTTCTCTAGATTTCTAGAAAGCTACTTCTTCTTCAAAAGAAACAACTTTGCTTACTTCAATTTTTCTCTGACTTGGGATGTAGATTCTATATGCTTTTGAGGATTCATTATGTCCTACAAATGTATCCTTTATTCTTGAAGGTTCTAGTTTGGATCTCTTTTATTTGGGTATGTGAAGGTACACTAGTCATCCAAATATTCTGAAGTGTCTGATCTCAAGCTTCACTTTGGTGAATGCTTCTTCTGAAGTAATGTTCTTCAGGATATGATGAAGACTACGGTTTTGAACATATATTGTTGGCATACATGCTTCTACCCATAGAGTCATAGGTAGACTCTGAGCATGTATCATTGCTTTAATAGCCTCAATGATAGTTTTGTTTTTCCTTTTAGCAACTCCATTTTGTTGAGGGTTGTAAGGAACTGTGAACTCCCTCTTGATTCCTGCTTCAATACAAAAAATGTTGAATTCGTTTGAGGTATATTCTCTTCCATTGTCTGATCTTAATATTTTGGTTTTTCTTTTGTTCAGGTTTTCAACCTGAGCTTTGAATTCTTGAAACTTGGAAAGGACTCCATCCTTGTTCTTCAAAAAGTAAATCCAAGTTTTCATGGAGTATCCATAGCAAGAGAATTAAAATCACCATAGTATTTTCGTCGCAGCTTGATATACCACTTTTTTTCTGAACCTGTGAAGGTTCTTTGGAAAGGTCTCAAGCGAATGGAATTGTCCATCAAGGACTTAGACGAACACCAAATATGGAAATTCATTATGTTATTGTTAGGATATTCTCCATGTTTCCCTTCAAAATTCAGGATATCATAAGGTATTTTGGTATGGATGGGTGGACAGAATGGGGTATTTTGTATGGGATCATTAGTCAACCGCGAAAAATCCAACATATCTAATGTAGCCAAAAAGGGAAGTTGTCAGTTGAGTTTTGAATACTGGTAGTATTGATGTGGCATCAAGGTACCAGTAGGACCATATACAAGTTGTGACGACATTGTAAGACCTGATGTTCCACCCATATATTATTTTTAAGAGGGTTGGGGAGTAGGAAACATGGGGTTCATAGGTTGGGTGGGAAAATCTCCTTGTGGATGGATGCTCATTATATTATGTTGACCCCATGGAGGTTTTGAAAATCCTGGATACAATAGTCCAATATAAAGGCCTGTAGGGCCTACTGAAATGGTCTACCCCTAGGCTTGAGGTTGGTTTCGAGCAAGGGATTTCCCCCAAAAATTGGTTGTTTCCCCCCAGCTGGTTGTTTCCCCCCAACTGGTTGTTTCTCCCCAGATGGTTTTTCCCCTAAGTTAGTTGTTTTCCCGATGTTGAATATTTCCTTCCAGCTGAAGGTTGTTGTCCCCCGGTTGGAATTTTCCCCTTGGTGGGAGGTATGAAATAACTTCCTATTTGAACATTTTGTGTAGGATGAAAAAATTGTTTGGTTGTCATTGTGTTACCTAGTTGACCGGAAGGGGGAAAAACAAGATACTTATCATAGGGCCCGAGGCAGCAACACTTTTGGTCATATAAATAGAGGGAAATGATATAGAATGTCCAAGTAAAGTGCTTGGTGTGTGCATATGTGCAGCTAGGGAGGCAAGAACAAAAGTTGTGTTCACAGGTTGTTGTGACGAGGTAACATGGGTCAATGATTTTCCCCACAAAGGAGAAGTGTTAGTAGTAGTGATTTTTTCCAGAACAGTCATCTCAGTGTCAAGTGGGGGTATCACCACTCCATCTATATAGTTAGGTGGTGTTTTATTCATGCCAGAATATTTCCTACTTAACATATTGGGTGGAAATCGGTAAGAAGAAAAAGAATCAATAAACCTTGTTGAAGTAAGCTCAACAAGTAGTGGGTTATAAGGACTAGTAAAAGGGGGATTTGTGTGAGGGATAGAGCCTTCCTCGATAATTTTGACCACCCTTCGAGATGGTCACATAAAGGAGCTACACTCCCAACTCCATGATCAATTTCTTCATTAATAGTGCCTTTGTTAGAAGGGTTGTGTGGAATATCATACTCTTAAGGTTCCAACCCTTGCATTCTCTGAGATATTTAGAGACTTTGATCGGCCATGGTGAAAGTATAATATAAATAATGATTCCTAAGGCTAACTAAGAATTTCAAAATAACACACCCATAATAAATCTAAAGGTAATCAACCAAGCTAAAAGTAGGTGGCAGGATCTTTCAAAGACGTGATATCAATCCGTCAGTGAAGATATGAGTAACAGTTATGATAATATTGACACAACAATCCCCCAAGGTGCAAGTAAGATCCCATGGGACAACACCCTCTTGGTTCGTTGAAGCTAATATTGAATTATTTTCACAGGTACCACAAGGAACCTTCTTTGCAGAAGGAACCCCCCTTACAGTCACATGTGTGGAATCCTAAGAGAGGTTACTATATTTACCAATTCACAATGAATGGTCGGAGGGGTACATTCAAAATTCAAGACTATAAAATCGGCTTAGTAATACTAGACATAAATCCACGACCCAAAAACTAAGAAGAAGTGATCTCACCTCGAGGACTTGCCACTCTTCAAAGCCCCAAACTTGCAGTAGTCCCACTAGGAAATCGGAAGAGGGGAAATCTCAACTGATCACTTCGCTTGACCTCGTGTTTGACTCATGTGTGAAAGGAGCTTTCCCAACTAATGTTAATTACTACTACTGTATTTTTACTCTCTCTAGTATTCTACACTCTCATTTTATAGCTTTGGATAGTTTATTCACTTCACCCTAATCCAAAGGCCCTATCATTATACAACTAATGGTGTGCTATAAAACTGATCTGAAAATGAAAAAGGTATGTGTATACAATTTTGCAAGTGATATATTTATGTGACTTAGGCAATTGGATCAAGTTTGCAAGCACATAAACTTAATGATTTTTTACTTAACATGAACAGCATAAACAGTCATAAACAACCATCAAAAGTAAGCACATAACATAACAAAATGATAAAGTATTTCACCCCTCTCTTGGGATACATCTCCTGGTCCATCTTCCAATGGATCATTTTTAGTATATGCTCACAGTGTCAAAATCAGTGCTTTATAATGCTTATAATGAAAAATAGATGGCTTCAATGGCTTCAGAATGTCCAAAAACCCCTAACTTGTCTCTTCTTGCACCTGGTTTGGAAAAAAACTGAGAAGAATACACTTCCTGGAAGTTTCTCCCAATAACTTGTTGTACCTGCTTGCCAAAATGCACCTCTGTCCAATTGAACTTGGCTCCAAGCATTTTTCGTGCCAAAACCCAGCACTACATGTGTTTCTAGATCATGGATGCAATTTTCTCATCGTTAGCGCACCAAGCACCTTAACCATCAGAGGTTGTGGTCGCGTGGCCCCCCATGTGGTCGGGCGCTGACCTAGATTCTCGCACCCATCCAGATGACCGTTGGAACCTTCACTCATATGGTCATGTGGAAATGTTTCAATGTACTGTGACCAAGGTTGGGGCTAAGCCCTGGCCCTTTTTCTGCCCAGCTAAACCTTAAAGCAAGTCTAAACATTAGATTTGAACTATAGGTGTTAAGAACTAACATAGGCAGGCTCGTAGCTCGGTATTTGTCAAGAATTTTCCCACGAAGGAGGTCGCGGGTTTGACTCTGGTGGAGTCCAACAAAATTTTAAACCACAAACCAATAATGGGGTGCCATGTGGTGGCCCCTAGCTAGGCCACGTGGCACCCTTCCCTTCGTCCACAAGCATGCCACATGTTGACCAGGGATTGGTCCACATTAACCACTTGCATGGTTATCCTTTCCATGTTAGCACCTTCCCAGTCAGACTTGCCACATCAACACCTACCCAGTCAACTTGCCACGTCAGTCGTACAGTCAGTGAACATGTGGACTATACGGACTGCATAATCAACATTTTTTTTCTTGTTTGGAAAAGTGGACAGAACGTGATATCTCAGACATACAAACTTTGTTTGATCTCGTTCAATTTGCATTTGGATTGTGAGGACAAGATCTACGCAATGAATATTTTTTTGATCAATTTCAAGCACTTTGATTTTTGAGCAATATTTTATCCCCTAGATCACTCCTCCCCATTGGGAAGATTTTGGACCTCCAAAAGACTACTTTCGGTCAATCTGAAGATTAGGGTACAGTTCCCTCACCTTTCCAACCTCAATCCATTTAGATTTGCTTGTATTTGTGCCTTTAAGAACAACATGAAGGTATTCCACATTCCCTCGTTTTGAAGTTGTTATCTTTCTGTCAAGGATTGTGTCCTCATGCAATTCTGAAAGATATTCTGGCAAGAAGTCATCTATGGAAGGAATTTGAACATTCTCTACTTGATCATCAATCAAAGGAGGCTCATATGATCTCAAATTCTCAACATTAACAACTGCATACATTTGCATATAAGGAGGCAAATCCAAATGGAAGGCATTGTTACCAATCTTTTCAAGAATCTTGAAAGGTCCATATCTAATTGGTTTCAGTTTTTTACCTTCTCCTTTAAGCCTCTCCTTACTAATGTAAATCCAAAATTCATCTCCAACTTGGAAACTGTGGTCAACACGATGCTTGTCATGTCTTGTATTGTACTTGGTTTGGCTCTTTTCCAATTGTTCTTGTACCATTTGATGCACCAAATGGATTTGTTCAATGAACTTTTTTTCTCTATCAATCTCATAATGACCATCAATAGCAATATCCTTCCCAAAGATAAAATCTAAAGGATATTTTGGCAAATAACCAAAACATGCCTCAAATGGAGATGTTTGAGTCGATGAATTCTTAGCCTGGTTATAAGCATGTTGAATGTAGTGTATGTGCTCATCACAAAGCTTAGGATGTTTGCTGCAATAACCATGAAGAAGATGTACTATTGTTTTATTCACCACTTATGTTTGATCATCAGTTTTTGGATGAAATGATGTGCTCTTTTTCAGCTTGGTGTCCATGAGTGCCCACAAACTTGACCAAAAGTCCCCAATTAATCGAGAATCTCGATCAGAAATAATTAATTTGGGCAACCCAAAATGTACCCAAACATGATGAAAGAACATTTGTGTCGTTTGCTCAGCTGTGACATGCTTCTTACAAGGCATCAAAATACACATTTTACTTAAACGGTCAACCACAACATAAAGATAATCATGATTTTTTGTATACATAGGTAATCCTCCTGCAAAGTCCATGGAAATGCTTTCCCAATGACGAGAAGGAACTGGAAGTGGAGTATACAAACCCAAATTTTTATTGCTAGGCTTACTTGTAGCACATAAAGAACATCCTCTTATATATCTTGAAACATTTTTATTCATTTTAGGCCAACAATAATACCTTTGCAAATTAGCCATTGTCTTGCCTACACCAAAATGGCCAGCAATAAGAGAAGAATGTGCTTCCCTTATGTTGTTGACTCTTTCACCTTGTGGAACACATAGCTTGCCAAGATGATACAAAATCCTATCATGCACATGGTAATCCAATTCCTCAACTTGGCTCGAATGACATGAAGTTGCATAAACCTCTTTAAAATTAGCATCTAAATCATATCGTTCAACATAGCTCTCATGCATGGTAGAATTATGATGAAGAATAATTGAAGCACTAACAATAGGCCTAGAAAGCATATCATCAACTTTGTTATAAATGCATTTCCTATAGTTGATAACCAAGTGGAATTGTTGTAGGAAACCCATCCATATGAAGTACCTTGCTTGTTGTAGTTTTATTTGTGATTGTAAGTATTGCAATGGTTGATGATCTATGTGAATGATAGTTTCTTTTCCCAACAAATAATGTTTCCATTTTTTCACACTTTGCACCAATTAATACAACTCCTTATCATATGTAGGATAATTAATCGCAACACCATTAAAAGTTTCAGAATGAAAACAAATGGGCTTACCATGTTGCAACAACACTGCTCCATTACATAGTTACTTGCATATGTTGGTGTCTAAAATGGTTGTCTCAAATTAGAAAGTGAAATAACTGGATCTAAACTAATCTTCTCCTTCAATGCATCAAAATCTTTGTGCTTGCCTCCCCATTGGAAAACTTATTTGATGTTTGTCACTGCATGTAATGGAGCTGCAATTGAAGAGAAGTTAGCAATAAAATTTCTCCAATATTGGGTTGCTCCCAAAAATCTTCTTACCTTTGTTACATTGTTGGGCTTGGGCCAATCCAAATGAATTTGACCTTGGAAGGATCTATTTTTTGTTCTCCTCCTCCAACAATATGTCCCAAGTAAATAAGTGAGGTCTTTCCAAACTCACATTTAGACATCTTTAAAAACAAATTTTCTTTCTTCAAGACATCTAAAACTTGATTTACATTCCTAACATGATCTTCACAAGATTTGATAAATATCAAGATGTCATCCAAGTAGACAATCACAGAATCATCAAGAAAATGCCTTAAAACATCATTCATAACTCTCATGAATGTAGCAGGAGCATTACAAATCCCAAATGGCATAACCATCCATTCAAACAAACCTTTCTTTGTTTTGAAAGTTGTCTTCCATGTGTCTCCTTTAGAAATCCTAATATGATGATATCCACTTCTCAAATCCAACTTAGTAAAATACTTAGCATCTTTCAATTGATCAAGCAAATCATCAATTCTAGGAAGAGGATAATGATTATTTACTGTAATCTTGTTCAAGGCTCTGAAATCTACACACATGTGCCATGTACCATATTTCTTTGGTACCAAAACAATTGATGACCCACATGACGATGTGTTTGGCATGATAACCCCTTTGTCAAGAAACTCTTGGATTAGTTTTTTAATTTCAACATTCTCCATGAATGACATCATGTACATACCAATGTTTAGCAGAGGACAATCTTGTTGCAACTGAATCTCATGTTGGATACCCCTTTTAGGAGGCAATCCTTTTGGTTCCTTAAACATCTCATCATATTGGTTAACAACCTCATATAAATCATATTTTAACTTTGCATCACAACCTTGGAAAGCTTATTTTTCAACATTGTCTTTGGGTTTGATCATTAAGAGTACAAAGTTCTTAATAGCATTGACTAATCTCTTCATTTGTCCAGCATTTCCAAGTGACAAATTCAACTTCTATGTATGTGCTCTAATAATGTACTCAACTCAATTTTTAAACAAATGATATTTGTTCTCGTGACAATGAAAGATGGCTCTCCTATCATATAAATATGGGATTCCCAACACCATACCACAAATATCCAATGGAATAACATCAAGCTCTACCTCGTCTATAAAGTTTGCAGTGATGGTAAATCTAAGTTTACATCTTCTTGTCACATGCAATTTGGCATTGTCACATATCCATCCTAGAGGATATGGTTTAGGATGAGGAGTAGTTTCCAAATGCAATTTATTAACTGTGTCTTCAGAAATGAGGTTTTCTTGAGATCCAATATCAAATAGAGTATCTATCTTGGTATGCTTTGAAATAACCCTTATGTGGAAAATATTTATTCTTTCTTTTTCATGTTGAGTTTCATTGATGCTACTACTTGAATAACTAGTACTTGTAATAGAATCCTTACCTTGAAAACCCACGGCTGTGATTTTTGTTTCATATCCCAAATTAGATCCTAAATCATGTTGTGTAGTTGCAACAGTCTTTGGCTTGGTTTTGTGGTTGAACTTTTTGGGTCTCTTTTCAGGATGAAGTTTCCAACAAAGGTCTTCATCATGGCCATCTTTTGAACAGATTTTACATGAGAGTTTATCTCCATCTTTCTTGACTAAAGCATTCTTCTTTCCATTTCCTTTGAATTTCCTCTTTCCTTTGTCTCCTTTATAAAATGGCTTCTTGTTTCCCTCTTGAGGATCATTCCTCCCTCTTTCTTCCAACCCTATACACAAACTTCATCTAGATTTGTAGGGTTAAACATGAGAATTGTGTGTCTCAAATAGCTATGCAATCCTCCAATTTATTTGAGTAAAGTTTCTTGTGAAGATAAATCTATACTCAAAATCAAATCTCTTCTTCAAAATTCTTGAGTGTAGATTTGCACACTTTTCCCTTTAGCTCGTCTAAAAAATTTCCAATCCATGATAGCTTTCTGCATGTATGCTAATGGATAAAATTTCCTTTTAAGTGCAACAATAAAATCATTCCAAGAGGATAAAACATTACCATGATTTTTCATGTCCTCTTGAGTTTTGGCTTCCCACCAAATGAGTGTTGCACTTTCCAATCTAAGAGAAGCAAGTTGAATCTTCGTTTCATCATCTTTGATTCTTTATATCCTACAATACACTTCAATTTGACAAATCTAGTTATCCAATTTCTCAGCATTTACCTCTCCATTGTACATAGGCAATTCAAACTTAATATCAAGCTTAAGCAAAGGAGTTTGTGGAGGAATTTTACCATGTTCTTTTGGAGATTTTGGAGGTGGTTGTGAAATGGTAGAAGAAGTGGAAGATGGAGGTGAAGGAGGTGGAGTATCACCATTCCCTCCATTTCCTTTTGGATTTTTATCATCATTATCTTCATTACCTCTTGGAGGATTTGATCTTTCACCTTGCAAACTTGCATTCCTTTCTTCAAATAAAACTTTCACCGTTTTTGTCATATCATAAAAATATTTTCTGAAAGTTTCATCTTCTGAAGTAGGGATTTCATGAATCTCCTCATGAGCCATACTTGGTGAACTTCTCCTTGAAGCTTGAGGTGAATGTATAGTTCTCCTTCTTGAAAGTTGAGAAATTGGCTCTACAAGTTGACATTCTCCTCTTGTGAGTTTCAACCTTGTAAGCATCATAAAATAGAACACTTGCAAACAATCAAACCTTTTAAAACCTTTTTCTATGATACCAACTTGATCTGCAATGAAAAAGGTTTGTGTATACAATTTTTCAAGTGAAATATTTATGTGACTTAGGAAATTGGATGAATTTTTCAAGCACATAAACTTAATGAGTTTTGACTTAACATGAACAGCATAAACAATCATAAACAACCATCAAAAGTAAGCACATAACACAAAAAAATGATAAAGGAGTTCACCCCTCTCTTGGGCTACATATCTTAGTCTAGCTTCCAATGGATCATTTGCATAATATGCTCAAAGTGTCAAAATCAGTGCTTTACAATGCTCCGAATGAAAAAAGGATCGCTTCAATGGCTCCAGAATGTCCAAAACCCCCTAGTTTATCTCTTCTTGCACCTAGTTTGGCCAAAAACTGAGAAGAATACACTTCCTGTAAGTTTCTCCCAATAACTTGTTGCACCTGCTCTCCAAAACGCACCTATGTCCAACTGAACCTGGCTTCGAGCATTTTTCGTGCCAAAACCTAGCACTACGTGCATTTTTGGAACTTGGGTACAATTGTCGCACCGTTAGCACACCAAGCACCTTTTTCGTCCGAGGTTGTGGTCACATGGCCCCCCATGTGGTCGGGCGTCGACTTAGATTCCTGCACCCGTCTGGCTTACCATTGGAATATTCGTGTGTATGGTCATGTAGAAATGTTTCGTTGTAGTGTGACTAGGGCTAGGGACAAGCCCCGACCCTTTTTTCATCCGGCTAAACCTTACAGCAAGTTTAAATATTAGATTTGAACTATATGTGTTAAGAACTAACGTAGGTGGGTTGGTAGCCTGACCTTTGCCAAGACTTCACCCACAGAGGAGGTCGCAGGTTCAACTCTGGTGGAGTCCAACAAACTTTTAAACCATAAACAAATAACGAGGTGCCATGTGGCACCTTTCCCTTAGTCCACGAGCATGTCACGTGTCGACCAGGGATTGGTCCACGTCAACCACTTGCATGGTCATCCTTGCCACATAAGCATCTACCCATTTGGACTTGCCACATCAGCACATACCCAGTCAACTTTCCACATCAATTGTACAGTCGTATGGTGAGTTGACATTTGGACTCTATGGACTGAACAATCAACATGTTTTTGCATGTTTGGAAAAGTGGACAGAACGTGATATCTCAGCCATACAGACTTCATTTGAGCCTGTTCAAGTTGTGTTGGGATCCTAAGGATCACATCTATGCAATGAATCCATTTTCGAGCCATTTCGAGCACCTTGATTTTTGACCATTTTTTGATCCCCCGGATCACTCCTCCCCACTGGGAAGATTTTGGGCCTCCAAAATACTACTTTCATTCAATAAAATGTATAATTGATTTCATTAAACACATTGGTTAATTTTAATGGTTGTTTTACTTAGTAGGGTGTATGAATATTCAACTAATGATGTTATGACCCGACTCCAAAACCATGCAGAAAGAATGAGATGCAAATATTTTTCTTTCAATGAATTCTATCTGAGGAAAGGAGAGGAGTTATTTTTCTTATCAATGCAAATGAATACCCAATACAATGAAACTTTCATTTTTCCTTTATCAAATGGTGAAAATTTGAAATTCCAAACTATCAATTTAGTGTCCCTGAAATCAAAAAACAAAGACAAGCTCTAGAATATGTACCAAAACACTCCACCTATGAAAGTGGGATGAAAAACTTTTGTTTTCTCCTTTTCAAATTGCATAACAACTCAAAATAGACTCTTCTTCTACTTTTTCTTTCAATTTGAATGAAAGGACTCAATGACACTAGAAAATAACCCAAAAGAAGATGAATAAAATAAACTATCAAGAATTAAAATAATCTAAACAAGGATTCCTTCAGCTCTTGTTCAAATAAGAATCCAAAATCCAAAGGAAAATCACTTTATGAAACCTCAAAATTTGAGTAGGAAAAATAAAATTCAATGTTGCAACAAGTCGAAAAGATCTCAAGAGTATGCTCAAGGGAGCAGAAGTTTTCCAAAGAGGAGAAATAAGAAACTCAAAAAACAAGGCTTAGTGTAACATAAGCTAGATCTAAATCAATGAAAAGGATCCCAAAAACAAACAAGTATAACACTTAGAAGGTTTTGGAATCAAAGACAGAGAAGTTTGGAAACCTGCAACTAGTGAGGATCAAATTACTGATGATATGAATTGAACCAAAGGATCAAATTAACCTATGGTAGAACACTTCTCAATTTGAATGAAATGCAAACTCAAAAGAGGTAACAAATCATGTGATAAACACAAAAAATTACTCAATCAAAACCATAATAAAGCATGAAGGATCCTAATGTAAAGGTTTAAAGCAAAGCACTAACAAAAAGGAAGAAAAACAAGCTCCAAATTCACTCAGAACAACAACTATCACTCATGTAACTATGCATACATGGTGATGAACAAGGGATTATCCCTCCCTAATACACTCTAGGGGTGCAATGATCAGGTTATTATCACCCTGTATGCCCTTATGGCGGAGGGATGAATTCCTAAAAGTAGTGAAAAATACAAACTTTTCCCAGATCTGAGAAAATATCAGATGTTTGACTCATTGAACTTCCCAATGGTGATGAGGGAAGGGGAGAAATCAAAGAAGCATAAAAATCAAAAATGTCAACTAACAAGCAAGAATCGAAAGGCTATAAAAACACCAAGGAAAGACTAAAAAGAATGATCGATCCCCAGTATGGTTTCCAATTTTATGTCGTGGTAAAGCCCCCCCTGTGGACAGGTGAAACCCCCTTGGATCAAGACCCCTCTTTGATCCAAGAAAAAAGGAAACAAATGTTGTAATACTTTCCCCCTCGACCTATTTCAACAATTAGAATCAGAAGAAAGGGATGGATGACTTATCTTTTAATGTTGTTTTTCCTCACTGCTCCATCCTTTGATCTTGATGTCCAAACTCCTAGGTGCAAGAAAAGTCCTACAAGGAACAAAGTGAATCCTCCTTCTTCCACACTATATTGTTAAGCAGAAATAGATCTATCTGTCCACAATAGACATGCATATATTGAACACATAGGCATTAAATGAATAGGCCAAGTTATGTATTAATGGAAATAAAATAACAGTCAAGCACTTACAATCTCAATCTTGATGTTGCAATAGCTCCTCCAAACTCTCCTTTCCAGCCCCTTGAATGTCACAAAATCATAGGTATGATTCTCTAAGTTCTCCCCCCTTTCACTCAAGAATGGCCTCCATTATATAGGCATTGAGGCATAACAAACATAGGATAGTTTTGAGGATAGGATGTGGTCAAGTGAGGATTTTGTTGAACTAACAATATTGTCTTTCCTTGAATAGAGTTAAGATTGAACCAATCCCTTAACCAACTAAGATCTCTCATAAACAACCTCACAAATCAAAGCATGATGGTTGCAACTACTTTGTTGCCACCCCATAGTTGTACAGAGGGTGATGAACAAGGGATTATCGCTCCTTAGTACACCCTCGAAGGGATATGATCAAGGTTTATCCCTCCTTATATATGGGCATGGGGGCGATGAAGCTCAAACAAGGTCAAAATATCAAGGAAAAAGGCAGTATTTCGACCTCCAACTAATAGGTTTCCCTTCCAACTTGTCTAGGGATAATGACATCCACTTTTTCATGGTGACGAAGTTGTGATACTTGGTAAAGTTTGACACTTAGGTGTGTAATAGATGTGACACTTAAGTTCAACATTTGGTAGTGCAACACTTACGACACTTAAGTACGACATTTGGTAGTATGACATTTGTGATACTTACAACACTCAAGTGCGACATTTGGTAATGCGACACTTAGGTGTGTAATAATAGGGACATGGGTTGCCATGAAATTCCCTGTCCCTAGCAAAAAACTTTAATCCTTAGATAACTCTTTTCAATGAGCTATTTTGCACCTTAAACGAAGATCATATGCAAAATTTGCACCCCCAGGAAGTTGACTTATCAACTAACCACCTCAAGCCCCGCAATAATTTTGGTGTTTAATCTTCCAGGGTTAGGATTTTGATGTTTATGGTTTTTTCTTATTTTTCTTTTAGGCTTCATGATAAAAGTCCCTTTTTGGCCTCTTTATAATCATATTTTTGTGAATGAGCATAGTCGGCATCTCTTTCTCTTTAAAGATAAGCTACCACCGTTCTATCCAATTTGTGTTTAACGGTATTCTATTATTTTATTCATTAATAGAAGTTGGGATTCACTGTATTTTTGTACTCTCTACCATATTTCTATGTGTTTCCATTTCATTCTCAATATGATCCAGATCAATATAAAACATAAAATACATGAAAGTAAAAGAGTATAGAAGGGTCCTTAAGCCCTCTTGAGTGGGCCCTACCCAAGCAGCACAAGGAACCTTGAAGAAACTAATGAGTAGGAAAATGGAGGATCTTCATTAAATGATCAAACAATTATACATCAATGGAGCAAGCCTCCAAGTTCTCAAGGCCTGTGAACAAAATGACAAGATGAAAACTCTTCAATAGTTAATCAAAAACTAACTTCTCAAGTCTAGTCTTTGGGTTTCATTTATACTACTAGCTATATTGAATATGCCCTTCAATATAGGAGATATTTCAAGGATTTTATCCCCAAGACTTCCTCAATCATGATTCTCATAATCTAGTGGTTGCCTTCTTGGTCCCCTGGAATCTAGGTTCTAGGATATTAGATTGAAGTGGCTCCTTAATGTTTGGCAGCAAACTGGAGGTAGTTAGGAGACAAGATCCCTTATGTTTCTCAAATTGATGGGACCTATGTTCCTCCATGTGTGGCGCGATATTTTTTGTTTAGGCTCATGCATACTATTATAATGGTGTTCCAAGCATAAACACAAACATAAAATCATCACATTAACAAATTACTCGTTAAATAATTTGCAAGAAACCACAATTTATATCAAGCATGGTTAGAAGGTGTGTTTATGGATACAAATGTGATAAAAAAAAGTGTTATTGGTGGGCCTTATGATATACATTATGGAGACCCGTCATTACTCCCTAGTAAATGGTTTTGCACATCCGTGTGCTACCAAAAAAGATGAGATGTCTCATTTGTACTATTGTCGTTGTTGTTCCCTCCATATTTTTATATTGTCCCATGATGTGTATCTGGTTATGGCTCCTAGTTCATAATATCCCATAGTTTATCCCACTCTTTCTTTTCCTTGTCCCTATCCAAATATGTTAATGGTGAAGGTTGTGGGAAAGGGGGATTAAATCTTAATCCAATCCACTTTATTTTCAGTTTCCTCGTTATTTATTTGTACAAAGGGGTCCTAAAGAATGCATCTTATAGAGAATTGGAAGAGTGTGGATCCTTGATTTGTATTTCATGAGGTAAGGACTACCACCTCTTATGGCAGGCCTAAACTTCCTCTTCTCCCATAAGTCTCAAAGTGTCTTCAAGGTGTGATATGGATTCTACTTTTTTCTCCTCCCAAATTGGGACCACATCTTGATCTGTAGAAATGGTGGCATGAATGGCCAAGACATCCTCAAGATTCATTAATTTGTCCCTAATATAGAGAGGGATATGGAGATCCTCTTATTTATACCTTCTTATCTCAGTTGATCTAATCTCCTCATGTCTTATCCAAGATGAAAAATCCATTATTTGGACATCACCTACATATGGATTGAGATTCCATTTGTATGGGTGAGAGATATCAAGGTTGTGTAAATATAATACACATAGAATATCTCTCTCTTGTATGTTACTATCTTGGTACACTTCCACAAATGCCTTAGGAGTCTTAATGGAGGAATCAACTTGTTGTGCTAAGCTTGCTATTAGAATTTATACCATTGTTCCTTAAGAAACAATGTCTACAATATAGAAAGTTGCCTACAATTCAAAATATCTTGAGAGAACAGGATGCCCCTATGACCCCTATCCTATCATTATTAGCAGCCAAATCCTTCTTTGTTTCTTCTAGTTCCATCTTTGGTGTTTGGTTTTCCAGCAACAATTTCTTACAGCGATGTGTTTCCTGCATTTTTAGGATTTGAAACTTCTCTTGTATGTGTTGGAGTTGCTACTCCATATTCTCTATATTTCCCTCTTTTTGATTTCCTTTGATTCCTTCTACCATATTCTTCCATTTAAATGCCTTTAGCTTGACCCTTTCTAATTCCAACAAAGCATGGTGCAAAATGGTACCTACTAGTGTCCTTTATTCCCTTGGTGTTTCCTCTTTCTATGGTTTTTTCTCCTTTTTCTATGGTGTTTTCTCCTCCCTTTGTGGATCCATTGTAGGAATAGCAGAGTCCTCAATATTTACTATTGGGGTAGAAAGGGGGGTTACCATATTAGGAGTGGCTTGTGATGCTTCCCTCTTCTTTTTATAGGACTTCCTTCTTCTCTATTGAGTTGATTCTTTTTCCTTAAGATTTAGAAGAATTTTTTATGGTGTCCTTAGCTTGATCAAGGTTTAAGCCACCTCCTTTTCTAAAACTTCCATCTTAACCTTCTTCTTATTTTTATTTTGTTTGGAAGATCTCGGGCTACTACCCTTCTTTATATTCTTTACCTCTTCCTTTTCTTCTGGACTTTGTTATTTCATAGATTCTTGTGCTTCCAAAATTCCTACCTATCCATATCCACAAATTATACCCATAAGGCTTTTTCCTTCAATTATCCCAAGGCCTCATTGACTATCAAATTAATAAGGCCATGGTGTGCCAATGCTTCCTCATTTCCCCCCTTTACTTTGGTGCTCAGCTCCTTCAAGTATTATAGTAAGAAGTAAGGTATGATGAGGATTTATTATGGTTTTTGGTGGGAGAGGTGCCTTAGTTTGTGAAGGATTCTAAAATGGTAGGAATAGAAAACACTCATCCTTCCTTCACATGAAATGTACTTAAGGATTTGGTAGTCCACCTTAGGCCATGGTTTGGGAAGAAAGACGTTCCCTCTTAACACCATTATTTTCTTCCATTGGTTCTTCATGGCTTAGGAAAAAAAGTTTCTTAGCATTGATATTTTCATGTATTTATTATTTGTCCCATGGAAATACCATGGGAAAGCCTAAAACTCTGCTTATGGTAGCCTCATCAACATACATTTCCAAACCCCTAACTACAGTAAAATACTCATGCCTTATGTTTTGAAAATTTAATGCAAATTCTAGGAAAATACCGTCATCATACCCTCTTAATCTATAAAAGTATCCCAAATAGTGATTTCTCTTAAATACGTCAACTACCTCATGGTTCACATATATTCTGGAAGGTTCTATAGGTTCTCTTTTGTTAAAATCATCCCCCATGTTTACTTTCTGAAGTTAAAAAAAAATGGGTATGCTCTGGTGTAGGTATGTTGAGGTAGTCAAGGACCTAATATGCCCTATGTATGCTAGTTGTATTAGTTTCACCATAATTTCAAGTAGTCACCAAATATTTGGACAACAATTAAAGGATGGTTGAGTGAGGGTTTGTTGTTACAGGAAAAATTAAATCCTCAAACTTACTTTCTCAGGAAGGGTCGTGAACATTTATGACCAAGGGTTTAGGATGCAACAATTGGTCAAGATAAAGGTAGATTCATATGAAGAACCTACTTAGTTCCTTGTAGGAGGCACAAACTGTGGAAAATTTGAATTTTTTAAAAAAAACATTATGACAACCTGAGCAAGTGACCTACAGGGTTATAGTATCTTTCTGGAAAGATTAAGATAACATGTAGGATTTTGTGCAAAGAACTTAAAGATAGAAGGATTATAATACTTCATGGAAACAAATTTAAGGATGACCTATAAAGGCATATACATGGTTATAATATTCTGTGAAAAAAATTTAGGATAACCTAAGCGGTCTTATAGTAGCTCCATGAAAAAAAAATAGCTTGAGCAAGGCACATGCATGCTTCTAATATTTTGTTGGAATAAATTTAAAGACACCCTAAGCACACATGCAAGCTTGTGGAAATAGTTTGAAGTAGAACAAAGCATATGCAGGCTTATGGTATTATTGTGGAAACAAATTTGAAGGTAACCTGAGCATATATTGAGAGTAAAATTTCCAAAAGAAACAAGCTTAGGGTTTTCCACCAACCTTTCCTATTGAATCGGTTTTTCTTAGGGAATTTGAAATTTGAAAAGGAGACCCATGTTCTCTTTCTTGAAGATACTATGTTTGTTTTATTTTGGAGAGACCCTTACTCTAGAGAACCATTTTTTAATCCTTTCTATGCTTGGAGAAACTATCTTATGTTTGTATTCTTGAAGATTCCTTGCTTATTGAACTTTGGGGAGACTTCTTGTTGAATTGTGGTAGCTTATCTTTGAAGAGAGAGGTGTCAGCTATGCTCATTCACCCAAAGGAATTACAAGATATTGAAATGGAATTTTAACATAAAGTATTAAACCATAAGAGGAATAACACTAAATATCCAAAACAATAACTCTAAGAGACAAAGCACCAAAACGATTGCAGGCCCCAAGGTGACTAGTTGATACGTCAACTTCCCGACAGTGCAACTTTTGCATACAATATCTATTTGAGGTGAAAATTAGCTCATTGGAAAGTTCTAACTAAGAAGTACAAATTTTGGTAGGATTAGGAAGACCATGGCCACCCCAAGCCCTTGAATGGACAAAAAACACCGTTTAAGGCCTCAAAACGACCCTAGAAGTTTTGGACTTAAAAATTGTAGATAAAAAAACTACAAAGATGGATAACCTTGTTGTGTTAGTGGAAGAGGTGGGTGTCCACTGACTTCTATCTGGATCAAAAACAAATTCTAAGTGTCTACAACTCTATATAAGTAGCTCTCCAAGAAATCCTTTGACCAATTCATATAATATTAAAATATCCTTATAATGTGTGCACCCTTGAACTGTGTTCAACAAGGAGGAAGCTTTGGGACCATAAAAATACTAAAATAAAACTCCAAAAGTGGGTGCCCTTGATAAATGTGAAAATGGTATCTATGCCTCCATAAGTGTGCCAAATTTAATGATCAAGGGAACGTGCCATTAGACAAGGGAGACAACAACCTAGAGATTCCCCTAATGTGCTAAAAATAACAAGATGAAGTAGGGCACTCTTTCCAATACATCAACATCTCCTCAAAAATATGGATCTCATGAATAGATTTGCAATAATGGACCATTTGGTTGTTACAACAACCTTCTCAAGGTCTGGGACCTCAATAAATGTGTTAATAATGTTGGTCCACTACATAGTAACTATATCGCCTTCAATAAAGTCAAATGGAAGTGGAGCGCTCTAGATATATATATGCATGAGAGGTGGATCACTCCTCATAAGATAAGCATGTGCCACATGACATGAATCCATGTGCATTTCCACCAAACCTCCTCAAATCAAGGATTAAAATTGGAATGGCATAGGATTATGTGCAACATCAAGGGAGTGTTTGACTAAACAAGTGTGAAAAAACCAAATCCATGTGCTACAACTTGAAATCATGTGCCATTACCACCAAAATACCCCAATACCATGTGTTGAATCATAGGGTGCTCTAGATATATGTGAAAAATACTCAAACAAATGTGTCAAACAACCTTGGAACCCCTTAGTTGATGGGCACTCCACTCAAAGGGCATTCTTTGTTATGTTCGATGCACCCAAGTATCAAATAAATCATTAGTGTGTATCTCAATGTGAACACATAGTGGTCAAAGAAGGATCATCTTCTCTAATGTCCATTAAACCAATTCCCCAATCAATGTTATGTGGTGATGCAAAATCAAATGTAAGCAAATAAAATAAGGAGCTCATACAAATATCTCTCTTGGTGATGTGGTATGTCTCCACATAGGTTCAAAATCCTAGGAAAATGTGATTTCCCCCTCCAATGAGCCATCATGCATGAACTGTGAAAGAGTGCTCCAAAAGTGTAACATGTGTTGCTATTCCTCGGGAGATGATATACGATGAAGAAAAAGAAATCAGGAGTGGTAACAAGTGTCCTTCAAGCCAACATCCTTTATAATCACCCTATTGGGGTAGGGTCCTCAATGTGTATCAAGACCTTAGACAACATGAGGGGTAAAAACTAGCTCCATATGGGGACAAACACTCTCATGAAGGGTGTTTGAGAACTCGAGAATCTACATACAATTGAAAAAATATTTCCAATAAAAGACGATAAAATGTGGTGGGATACGTCCATGCTCTCCACTTGTAATCCTGCATAAGAATCCAAGGTTCTTGTTCTAGCAAAAAACTTTTAAAAATTGGATTTACAGAGGAAATAATAAGACAAAATGACAAAGGTAACACAAAAAATATAATCTAATGCTATTGAATCAATTTTATTCTTCCTATTGGGGTCCTATAATCATAGGTGACTTAATTCTTCAGCTATCTATTTGGCATTGCTCTCATGATGAAGACATTTGGCTTGCTGGGATCGGTTGATTTCAT
The DNA here is from genome assembly GCA_010110895.2 of Picea sitchensis. Taxonomy (NCBI): domain Eukaryota; kingdom Viridiplantae; phylum Streptophyta; class Pinopsida; order Pinales; family Pinaceae; genus Picea; species Picea sitchensis. The sequence continues at coordinate 127,792 of SNQJ01S0001833.1, forward strand.
TTTTCCCTCCATCCATTTCACCCGATTCATCATAACCCTGTTGCATCTTTCATTCCCTCACCCTCCATTTCTTCACCCCTCCGCCATTTTTGTCCCTACATGAATAAAGAAGCTTAGGATAAAAAACATTAGGTTAATAATAAATGGTTAGTGGAATTTTTTAATACTAATTAGAATAATAAAGTTAATTTAATTAGATTAGTGTAGTTAGATTAATAAAACTAGGACTCCAAGTGGTTTGATGTTACCTTTGTGATTGTCTCCACGGCCTTGGGAAAATTATAGAGTGCTAACATAGTGGCGACCATACTGGGGATTGTTCCTCAGAAATCATATCAAGTTCCAGATCTGATTACTGATGGTGGATAGTGATCAAACACAAGAAGGTTGAATCATCCACCTGGAGACTCCAATCAACTCCAGATCAGTTCCAATTCAAAGACTCCACTGGAGGAAGGACCTAAAACATGACCAGACCATCTGAAAAGATCAGGTATTTAAGCTGGAAGTTTATCTAAGATATGATAGGTTTTATTTTTAATTATTTATTCCCTTCTCATGATCTCGATCTACATCACACGCCAAAATTTATGAAGATCATTTTCAACCTAATGAGCCTCAAGAGGTTAAGCCTAGTGTTACAATCCCTATACATACTCCTACACCTATAAAATTTGAGATATATACAAGCATCTTGTCTTACCTCCCATACTCCATGATTTCCCTACCAATTATTTCAAATATCTTCCCAGATTTCATGGAGAATATGGTTGCATCACTGCTAAAAAACACATTCAATGTTTTGAAAATTATATTGAACTTTTTGAGGTGGAAAAAAGTGATGTTAGTATTAGGGTTTTTGCTTTATCTTTGCAAAGTAGAGCTAAGAAATGGTATAAAGATCTGCCAACTACAAGTATCAGTGATCTCAATCAATTTGTGAAAGTTTTCTTGGATCAATGGGTGATCAAGAGGAATCCATTCCTCATTTTGGAATAATATAATCACTTGAAAAGACATCTAGGAGAAACAGTGTAGCAATTTTCAGCCAAATTCAATCAAGTTTACAATTCCATGTCTGTCGATATAAAACCACCTCCTAGTTTAGCTCTTTTACACTACCCGAATGCCTTTGATCCAGAGATGGAATTTCAGTTGAAAGAAAGGAACACTACAACAGTCAAAGAAATGCAAGATAGTGCAATAAGTGTGGAAGCCCATTTGTTGATCAAAAGGTCAAATTTGGAGGCAGAAGACAAAAAGAACAAAGAAAAGGAGCATCTGACATCCTCAGAGGTAAAGCAAGACATTCTGGCAAACATGATGGAAGAAATGTTGGACAAGATTAGCATAAGAGAAAAACTTGTTATTCAAAGACACCATGTTCTGTTAGTTGCAGAGAAAGAAAGGGTCATTGTTCCCAGGACTTTTGCAGCTCACCCTTGGTATCATGGATTGGAAAATGATTATTTCATGTATTCAATTCACAACATAGTCAAAGATAAAACTCGAACTCAACTTGCAGAGGAACAACCAGCTGATATGATGTGCATGTTTGATGACATTTCTTACCTGGATAATCTACCCAAGTATGATCAATATGATGATGATTATGTGGTTGAAATAGATGTTGATTGTTCAAAGAAACCAGTGGAATTCTTTTGGGACAAGGAAGCTCAGTTACAGATCAAATATGACAATCATCCTTTGCACAGCAATTATGACAGCAATGAGGAAAATGCAGCAAATCTTAGAGTAAGTGAAAGATCTATGCCCTTATGTTTCTCTTCATTTCAGTTTCTGAGAGAAAACTATAAGCAAATTGTCAATAGTAGGGATGGAGAATGTTCTGATGAATCAGTGGGAGATGTCATTGATGACATAGAAGTTTTTCTTGATCCAAATTTATAGCCCTTGAATTACATTGATCTTCAAACAGAAGATGAATTAATGCATTATAACTCTATACCATTAACCTTCAATTCATTTCAGTTTTTGAAGAAAATTTTTAATCATGCCATGGATGATAAGCACACAGAAAATCAAGAAATTGTATTGGAATCAATAAAACAGTCGTCCCAGTTCCTACATGATCCAATAGATGATGTGTTGGATGAATTGTTTTGTCCAAGTCATGTTTCACTTGCCAGTTATGGACTTAAAAGAGGTTATGATATAGACATGATTAGGCAGTCTCTTTCATGGTTTGTTTCAGCAGGAATCTCGTTTCAAAGCTCAGCTGAAAATTTGCAGCCATATCAGGAATTGTATAATGATGTAAAACGAATATGTGTCATACCCAATTATGACCATAAATTTGTTGAAATTCAAGAAATAGGTCATGTCTTTCCTGATCCCATAGCAGACTACATGGAAGTTTTTTTCAGCATAAAAGATCAATCATGTTTTCAACAGTGGCCATTACACTTTACAATTTTGACTATGTGGACAAGGGTCAAGTTTTCCTTTTGAATGTGCTAACAAGCAGTCAAGCAATCCACTTGTTTCAGCAACTACTTGACTGGCTTCATTCGCATTTTTGTATTATTTGAATCATCATGATTTTCAGCAGTATAAGGTAGGTAGCAGTGTGCAAATAAGCTCAGCTCTTTGAGCATCCCTTTAAACAATTTTTCAATCTCAATTTCAAATTTCAGTCTTCAGTTTGATTTGGTTTCAATTGAAAGATCAGAATAGGTACAAGTTGCAGAATAAAGTTTTTGGATCATCCCAATGGATAAAGAATTAGTCTGCGTGTTCAATAATTCTATGGTTCTTGTCACCTCTCGAAAGAGTTTCCATCCCCAGGTGGAGCCTATGTTGGAGTCCTATAATCATAGGTGACTTGATTCTTCAGCTATCTATTTGGCATTGCTCTCATGATGAAGACATCTGGCTTGTTGGGATCGATTGATTTCATTTTTCCCTCCATCCATTTCACTCGAACCTTCATCACCCTACTGCACCTTTCATTCCCTCACCCTCCATTTATTCACCCCTCTGCCATTTTCATCCCTACATGAATAAACAAGCTTAGGATGAAAAACATTAGGTTAATAATAAATGGTTAGTGGCATTTTTTAATACTAATTACCATAATAAATTTAATTTAATTAGATTAGTGTAGTTAGATTAATAAAACTAGGTTAGGCTTGTTAATAATAAATTAATTACTAATTAATCAATAATTAATTAATAATTAATGAACCCCTACATTTGTGACTAATAAACCATAATTAATTAAATAATTAAATTAAAAAAACAAAACCTAAAAAATAAAACAATAATAAAAATGCATATAATAAATAAAACATATAAATATAAAACAATTTAAAAACTTAAATTAAATAAAACAAAAAACATAAAATACAAAATATAATAAAAACAAAACAATATATAAAAAAA
>SNQJ01S0001833.1:131246-143179 GCA_010110895.2 Picea sitchensis
CGGGGGGGGGGGGGTCTGGGAAAAGTGGTTTTGGATTGGACACTTGTCACCACCACAATATACCGGACCACCCCCCCTAATACCACTTACCACCTCAAGGGGGTCTGGAATCCCACCTTCCCCTCCAAAAACCACTTTCCCCCAAAATCAAAAAAACGTTTTTAGCACAGTTTGAACACTTGTTTTCCAAGAGCGTTTTCGGGAAAACCAGAAGGAATTTTGAAAAACCGAGAGAGGTTTTTCTCCAAAACGGGCTGAAGAACAATAACCGCTCTCATTTTTTTCACAGGTATTACAAATTAGAACAATCGAAGCCATCTATAAGCATTATTTTTCAGGATTCCATGTTTCCTGATTTTGTCATGTTTTTACGGTAGCTTTTTTGGAAATATGGAGATGAATTTGGAAAAACGGAGAGAGGTTTTTACTAAGGACGAGCTCGTGTACAATAAAATTTTTCCGTTTTTGCACATACATCATATTTTTGGATATACAAGCATCTGATTTGACCCCTATTTTCAGCAGTTTGGCCCATCTTTCATGGCAGACAATACAAAATTTTCAGGGATTTGTTTCTATTTTTTGACAGGTTATTGATTTCGACCTCCTAAGACCGGGGGAGATTATTTTCTATATATTTTTATAATTCAAATGTAAAAGGGTTGATCAATTGAGACCAGTTAGTAGGATAGGACCAATATTGTAAAGCAGTCCACAGAGACCATTTGATTCATGTATTTGCACGGGAAGTGTGTGCCACTATATGCTTGCTTCATCCAATGTTGGATAGGTCTAATATAAAACCTACTATGAAAATTAGGCAACCATATTCAAGCAAAAAATATCTCCATGGGTTACAATGTGCCTCTCAAAAGGATAATCTACATGTTCCACCCATTTCCCTCCTTGGTTTCCATGAAAAACATGCATCATGCCCTTGAGCATTAAGGGTTTAGAGGGAGACTCCAACCAAAATATGCAACTACAATGATGTCTTTCTTTGTTTCACTCTATAACATATGCACATGAAGTATGAGATAAAAATTTAGATATGAAGCAATATACTAGCTCATGATTTAGGGCTTGCTTCCATATTTTCAGTGGCTATAAATGCCTGCAACAAATCAAGGATTCAACATGTTTCTTCCCCAAACAAATTGCATCTCCAACACCACCTCCTCTTCCTTTATTTTTATGCATGAGTTTTTCAAGAGCTAAAGATATTAATGGCTAGAAAAAAATTTCACTTTTAATTTCATGAAAACCCCCTATATGATTCAAGAAATTATCCCCATCAATGAGAAAATATTGTTTTTCATAACTCATAAAAAATTATTTACATAGCTCATCCACATTTAGCTATCCAAGATCATCAATTTTGGCTTGGAATATCTTCTCGGTGCTTCATGATGTGGCCTTCAAGGCTTATTGGAAAATGAGTGTTCCTATTTAGATTTTCCCCTATTATGCTTTCGTTATCCATGTCATAGATGGGATTTCCATGAATAAACTAGTGTTTTATATCACATCTATGTCTCCCAATCACAACAACAATGTTTCCATCGAGATCCTCTTAGCCACCATGTTGTTCCTCACATGATGGGATGAGAATATCTAAAAAATCCTCATCTTCCATGGGTTTTATATAAATCATCTCCTCTCCAAATTATCAAAAGATACTTGACTAATTTCATAAATTTGAAAAAGAATATAGCTTATAAAACCCTTTCCTTCAAGGGAATAAGGATTGGATGTGTGAGTATATTCATTTAAATTTGTATCACCGATATCTTCTTCATGAGGAACTGAAACAAGATCTTCGATAACCTTATATTCTTTTGGATTTGAAATATCATGGACAAGTGGTTCATGGGATCAAAGAGAAAGTTGGCCATCCTCATGAAATTCATTTTCAAGCTTTACTAGGGATAGCACTCAATACTTTGCTTCGATATATTCACCCAAGGACATCATTGCATCATATTTATCTTTGATTTCATCTAAGAGATCCATTGAAGGGTTATTCTCACATGCAAGTGTCAAATCATCAAGTTTCTCTCCCATTTTAGAAAAAATCTCAACAAAAATATGTGCATCGTGTACAACATGCTCGTCTTCATCATAAACTCAAAATTTAAAAAAAAAAATGATCAAATATGGAAATGAATATTTTTCCTTTGGGTTGAAATCACAAAACCATTCCCATACATGTCTCCCTTTCAAGGAAAGCGCAAACATTTTCATTATGATATCATCATGGATAATATCGAAATATGCAATAAACTCAATGAAGGATGTAACAAATTATGAAGCTAAATGAGGGCTTTCATAGAACTTTGGAACATTCTCTAACCAAAATTGATACAAGATTTTATTTCGATATTTAGGAATATATGAGAAATCGATAGGGCCAAAAACAATTTCATCCCACTCTCCTTGGGATAGGGCCACAAAATTTTACTTCAAAACTTCAAACTGATATAAAACTCATAAGAAATACATACAACCATTATACCTCATTTTAATATCTATGGAGTCATTAGGTGAGTCTTCAAATGCCTTCAAAAATAAGTTGGGTGTCCTCACCTCAACAAACAACAATTCCTTCATGAAGTTGATATATGAGAAAGAGATCTTCAAAGAAAACCCTCATCAATTGTCTTTAGGAATAGTCTTAAAACTTCCAAGTAATAGAGTTTATCCTCAAAAATGATAACAAAATGTTGCCTCTCAAACCCTCACTTTATGTGGTAAATCCCTAAATCACAAGTGAAACCCTAAGGGAAATGTATAATGATTACCTAATGTCGCCATGGTAAATTCTTCACTCTATTTATTTTGTATCTCCTCTAGCACAAGGGGAGAATCCCTAGACAACTAAATAAAATTTATGATGTGAACTTAGGGTTTATTTCAAATTTAGTAAATAAAAAATTAAAGAATTTTTTAATTTATATGTTTTCTTGGTGTTTGAGTGGAAGACTAGTTCCAAGCATATGCTTAGGGTAAATAGAGTCAAAATACATTTAGAGGGTTTAAAAAGGTATGAGTGATGATTATAGATAATGATGTTATAACATGCAAATATCTACTTATGAATGTTGTTTCAGATCCATAAAAAATAAACTACAGAGGGCCCTTCCAAAGGTGCTCCTCAAATATGTATTCATAACAAACAAAAGGGTGATTTTGCTAACTAGAAGGAATTATTCTCTATCTTTCACTGAAATGACAATAGAAAATTAACTAGCATAATATAAAAATCACAATTGCAAGTGAAAAAACTAGAAAATCCTCAATCAATGCCCTTGTTTGATGACAATTTTTTTCCCTTGAATCAAAGCCCGTTGTAGCAAATACTAGACATATTTTTCAGCAAATAGAAACAACAACAAAGATGTATAATGAAGAACCACACATGAAGAAACACCTTTGAGCAGTCACTTTCCTTCAATATATCGCTAATCAATGTATCCAATAAGTTATTTTATCAATCCTTCAACAACCATTACAAGTGAGGGAGATTCTCTTATATAGAGACTAAGCCCAAAACCCTCAACAATAAAATAATATTAAACAATGTCTAGATCCATGATCTCTCCTAGTAAAAATAAAAATATAATATCTCCTAACAACCTCCAAAATAATAATCAATACATAATAGATAAAGGGACAAATAATAGGGGTTCCACTTGTCCTCTCCTTGTGAAAAAAAACCCCTAGGATTGAGCTTGATTGACCATGCCATATTCATTCTTAAGGAATGTGTCATGTCCTCCTTTGAAGTGTTCATCAAGATTCCTCTCAAAGCACTCCATTAAGCCATAAATCAAGGGAGCACTCCAAATTATGAGGTTCCACCTTTCCTTGGGATAACAAAAATTGCCAAGTGTCTACAACCTTAGCTAGGGAACTCTTTAAGAAATCATTTGACCAAATCATATAATATTAAAATATCCTTAGAAGGGGTGTGCCCTTGAACTATGTGCAAGGAGAAGGATTTGGGACCACAAAAAATACTAAAATACTTCCCCAAAAGTGGATGCCCTTGATAAATGTGAGAATGGTAACTATGCATCCATAAGTGTGCCAAGATGCAATGATTAAGGGAATGCTCCATTAGACAATGGAGTCAACAACCTAGAGATTCTCAAAATGTGCTAAAAGTAGCATGATCAAGTAGGGCTCTCTCTCCAATGTGTAACCAGCTCCCCAAAATGATGGATCTCATGAATATATGTGAAATAGTGGACCCTTTGGTTTTCAAATCAACCTCCTCAAGGTGGGAAACCTCAATAAATGTGTAAATAATGTTGATCCACGTGCATGGTAACTATATATCCTTCAAGAAAGTCAAATGGAAGTGAAGCACTCTAGATAAATGTGCATGCGAGGTTGAGAATTCGTCATAATATAAGCATGGATAACCAAAACCACATGTTACATAACATGAATCCATGTGAATTGCCACCAAAAATCCTCAAATTGAGGATCAAAAGTGGAATTCCCTAGGAATATGTGCAAAATGTGGGGAGAATTCCACTAGACTAGTGTGAAAAAACCAAGTATGTGTGCTACAACCTGATACCATGTGTCAATACCATGAAACCATCCCAATACTAAGACAAATCATAGGGAACTCTTTAAATATGTGAAAATACCTCATACAACATGTCAAACAACATTGGAACCCTTTAGTTGATAAGAACTCCAATCAAAGGGCATGGCATGGCATGTGTGAATGCATCCAAGTATCAAATCATCCATCGATATTCAATCACTCTTCCCAATGTGAAGACATGGTGGTAAAACGAGGGTCCTCTCCTCCAACACCTTATCAAACCAACTCCTTAGTTCATGCAATGTGGCAATGTAAAATCAAATGTGAGCCAAAAAGGAAAGGTGCTCATCCAAATCTCAATATTGGTGGTATGGCCTACCTCCACATATGTGCTTGTTCTTAGGGAATTGTGAGATGTTGTTCCAATTATCAATTATGAATGATAAAAAAGTGTAACTTGTGCAACTTTTTATCGCTCAGACACTCCCTAAAGGAAAATCCCAACCTTACTTAAGGGAAAACCTAAGGATATAGATAGGCAAGCCACCCACTGTCACCTTAGCAGCCTTGCCTCTGCACTTCTAGGCTAGGGTTAAAGCAAATGTGTAATAGGATAGCGATACCAAAGCAATAAAGTAATCTGAATCAGATATGGGAATTCATAAGACTCATAAGATACAAGGAAACAACGAATATTATGTGAAAGATATAAGAATTGAGAACATAATATCAGAAATAAAATATTTTGTATTAACCAAACTAGTTTTGACCAACAGGTCTCATCAGTGGTACAAAAATAAATCTTTACAATGAGGTCCTTTTAAGGACTGCGATCAAGCACATACAAAGGGGAATCCCAAGAGTCGGGAACCCTAACCGATTGAAATGGTTATAAAATAAAAGACATAACAGAATTCCCAAAAGCAGGCACGGAAGTTGAACAAAAATCTGAAAAATCCGTTGATGCTAAATCAGTCCAAAACTCAAGTCGATGGTCGAAAATGGCACAGATATTAAGGAAAAATAGTCCAAAAAATACAAAAATTTTGGCCCCCTCAAGCTAAAACTGTGTTCTTCATAATCGACCTTTGGAGAAAACTTGAGTACTAGACCGGAGGGTCCCGTAATGTGCTGCTCATGATGAAGCTTCCCAGCTTTCGTGGATTCCTCCAACAGATCAAAGGTTTTGGAATGTGTTGTAGCAGAGGGTGACGCTAGAAGAATCCATGGAGTTTAGTGTTTAGAGTGCCCCCAAGGTTCAAATATCTGGTAGATTCGCAAAAATCCAACTTCAACACCAGGGGGAGCCTCTTCACCCCAGAGTGTTGAATGGGGTTGCATGCACAAACCTGTTCCAACAAAGCATCCCTTTGATTCCAACTGACTTTGGAGAAGCATGCCTGAACAAAATCTAGTGGGTAGCCTCTGGCTCTGAGTCGAAGATAGAATAACCTCCTCGGCTTGAGAAAACCAGACTCACAACTTTCTTGAGGAAATATCTCTTTAATTCGTTAAGCACAAAAGTAGTCTTCTAATGTCGAGGATTCCATGAGGAAAATGGAATGTACTGATAAGAATTCAATGGTTTCTGATAGCATTTGGTGGAGAGCTTTCCAGAGAGCTCAAAATCGGGCCCTTTGAATAGCACAACATCAAGCAGGTTAACACTTGTATCGGGCATGCAAGTGGTTTTACGAATATTATCAGGGTAGATGGACTGATAACAATCGAGATAAGCCTATAGTCTGAATCTTGAACCTGACCATATCAAAAAAGCATCATCAATGAAGCGCTTGAAGAACTACAATTCTGGTGCCAGCATCCTTCGAATAACTTCTCGTTCCAAATGACCGAGGAACAGAGAAGCATACACTACTGAAAATTTGTTACCCATTGTAGTACCTCTGATCTATTGATAATAACTTCCATTGAATTCCAAAAAGTGCCATCGAATAACAAGCTCAGCAACACTAACCAAAAAATCCACATCTTCAAGAGTGAAGAATTGAATTGTACTTTGACTTAACATATCCCGGAGAGCCAAGAGACCTTTCTGAATGGGGATGTTGGGGTATAGTGATTCCACATCAAAATTTACCAAAATGGAGTGAGCTGGAAACCGTTTGGATTCAATAACTTGCAGAAGAGAGAGAGAGACTGGAAGATGGTTAGGGTGAGCCAAAAGAGTGTCCAAAATCTTATGGTGAAAATTTTTTGACAAGGGTTCAAGCATGTAACCATTGTAAGAACAAATAGGAAGACCAATCAGGGGTTTCTTTTGTACTTTCTAGATGAAGTGAATCACACAAGCCCGAGAGTGTTTAATGTCAACCTACAGAATATATTTCCAATGGTTGACATGAAGGAGATGTATGTATCTGGCATGAAGCTGACGTAGAGAAGCTCGCATAGAAACCCATGGAACTAAAGCAACTGGAGAGTAAACATTACGATCAAACAACTATTGAATACCTTTGGCAATATACTTATCTCTGTCAAGTACCACCAGGCCCAAGTTTTTGTCAGCTGGCTTTATTACAATAGGAAGTTTGTCAAGCCTTCGGAGTGGAACAAGTTGATATCTGGTGAAGCGAGGTTTACTTCTGAAGTCAGTTACATCAAGACTGTCATGCAGAGTGATTAAGCCTGAATTAAAGGCAGGATCTAATTCAGGTGCATGAAGAGGTGGCTCCCAGAGGGGGTTATGCAATCTAAAACGATCATACAAATCCTCATTAAAGAGTCTAAAATATATTCTCAATCTGCATGATCAAGAAAAAGCACCATATTCTTTCAGAATATTTGATTTGGACATTGGAGGAGTTCGAGGAATGTACTTATGCCTGATACCAGGAAACTTAATTTTTTGATAAGACAAATGGAAAGAATATAGATTGTGGATAGAGTTATTTATAATATGACGATCTAACTGAGAAGGAGTCATATTGCCTAATATATGCAACAAATAAGAAAATGGATTTACAACAAGAAGCCAGTATAAATGGTTTTTTTTTCTTACATACGATTCCCTTTATTCTGAGGAGGAGGTGGTTGGGGTCGAGGACCCTGACGACGAATCAAAGGAACATTTAATTGTTGTGGCACAAATGGAGTAGTTGCCGGATCTAAACCAGAGTTCTGGAAATTTTGGTTTTGATTTGGCAGGTGAGGTGTTCTAATTCTAATTATGCCTTCCTCTTTTGTTTCGACAACAGCCAATACCATTTTTTGGTTGACAGGGATGATTAGGTTGTCGAGGAGAATCGGGGACAGGTGCAGGAGAAATAGGAGCACCAGTTTGGGTTCTGGTGGTTGACTTCATATTGATGAGCTGAACCAACTACTCTTGGAGGGGCTTAATGGAAACGTGGAGGCATTTTTCTTGAGCCCGCATGGATTTGGAAACTTCTCTGTACACAAGGAAAGAGATGGATTCTTCATGTGGAATTTTTTCAACGTGTCTGGTGGCTTCATCCCGAGCTACGGAACGAGAAGATTTGGCAGTTGTGTGCGATGCTTGCCTCTCAATGAGCTCAGTTTGAAATTGATTGACTTGTTGATTAAATGAGGTGGAGGCAATATTGGCCCATTGAATTGCCAAAGACTTGCCTGAAACTTTTCCTATAGAACATGTAAACTCAACATTCCCGAACAGGGCAGCCAGCTTGTAGATCTTTTCTTGAAAATCTTTGGCAATACCAGGAAGCTTCTCTTTGTGTCGAGCGGTGATCTCTCATTCGTGATGAATGTAGAAGGCGTGGCATTCCTTCTGAAAGAGAATGGTGATATCCTTAAGTCCAGCTCTGAGTGTTGGAGTAGAGTTTGGATCTGAAGCTTCGAGACCAGGGACTTTCACCATGAGGCTTTGAATAACTTTATCGACTTCTTCTAGAGTGACAAGTTTATCAATAAGGGCCTAGGACCGATGGAAAGTCTCAGTGGATTTCTTAAATTCTTTCACGGCACACTGAACAGTATTTTCCCAAGATTTGGGCATTGGGGGAAGTTCATCAGGCGGCATATGAACACGCCAAATGGAGGACTCTGGAAAATACGGAATAATGCACACCCTCGCACCAGCAGTTTCAGGCTGAGGTGCACTGGTGTTTTATTTAGCGGTCATTGAGGCACGAAGAATAGATTTAAGTTAGAGGTGGTCTAGCGCTTTTTCGGAGTTAGCAGAGTTCGCAGCTTGCGAACGAGTGACGAGCCTAGTAAGGATAGGATTGCAAAATTCATCAAAAATCTGATTACAAATATTGCAATTAGAAGCATTCTCCATCGACTCTGAATAGCGTTAAAGAAAATGTGTAATAGGCTAGTGATACCAAAGAAATAAAGTAATATGAATTATATATGGGAATGCATAAGACTCGAAAGATAAAAGGACACAACGAATATTATGTGAAAGATATAAGAATTGAGAACATAATATCAGAGACACAAGCTCAGCAACACTAACCAAAAAATACAAATCTTCAGGAGTGAAGAATTGAACTGTACTTTGACTTAACATATCCTAGAGAGCCAAGAGACCTTCCTAAATGGGGATGTTGGGGTACAATGATTCCACATCAAAAGTTACCAAAATGGAGTCGGTTGGAAACCGTTCTGATTCAATAACTTGTAGAAAAGAGATAGAGTGTGGAAGATGGTTAGGTTGAGCCAAGAGAGTGTCCAAAATCTTATGGTGCATAAATGTTTACAATGGTTCAAGCATGTAACCATTGTAAGAACAAATAGGATGAACAACCGGGGGGGTTCTTCTGTACTTTCCAGATGAATTAAAGCACACAAGCCCAAGAGTGCTCTATTTCGACCTGTAGAATATATTTCCAATGGTTGACAAGAAGGAGATGTTTGTATCTGGCATGAAGTTGACGCAAAGAAGATCACATAGAAACCCATGGAACTAAAGCAACTAGAGAGTAAACATTACTATCAGACAATTGCCGAATACCTTCGGAAATATACTTATCTCTGTCAAGTACCACCAGGCCCAAGTTTTTTTCATCTGACTTTATTACAATAGGAAGTCTGTGAAGTCTTCGGAGTGCAACAAGTTGAGATCTAGTGAAGCGAGGTTTACTTCTGAAGTCAGTTACATCAAGTCTGTCATGCAGAGTGCTTAAACCTGAATTAAGGGCATGATCTAATTCAGGTGCATGAAGAGGTGGCTCCTAGAGAGGGTAGGCAATCTAAAAGGATCATAAGAATCATCATTAGAGAGTCTAAAATATCTTCTCAATCTGCATGATCTAGAAAAAGCACCATATTCTTTCAGAATATTTGATTTGGACATTGGAGGAGGTCGAGGAATGTACTTATGCCCGAGACCAAGAAACTTAATTTGTTGATAAGACAAATGAACAGAACATATATTTGTTGATCTATCCTATTACACATTTACTTTAATACCACTTACCACCTCAAGGGGTTCTAGATACCACCTTCCCCTCCAAAAACCACTTTCCCCCAAAATCAAAAAATTGTTTTTTGCACAATTTGACCACCTATTTTCCAAGAGCGTTTCCGGGAAAACTAAAAGTAATTTTTAAAAACTGAGAGATTTTTTACTCCACAACGGGCTGAAGAACAATAACCTCTCTCATGTTTTTCACATGTATCACGAATTTGGAGTATCAAAGCCATCTCTGAGCACTATTTTTCAGGAATCCATGTTTCTTGATTTTGTCATGTTTTTGCGGTATCTGTTTTGGAAAGTTAGAGATGAATTTGGAAAACCTGAGAGAGGTTTTTACTCAGGACAGGCTCATGTACAATAATTTTTTTCATTTTTCGCATAGCTGTCATATTTTTCTAGATACAAGCGTCTGAGTTGACCCTTATTTTCAACAGTTCGGCCCATCTTTCATGGCAGACCGTTCAAAATTTTCAGGGATTTGTTTCTATTTTTGGCCAGGTAGTTGATTTCGACCTCCTAAGCCTGGGGGAGATTTTGTTCTATATATTTTTATAATTCAAATGTAAAAGGGTTGATCAGTTGAGACCAGTTAGTAGGATAGGACCAATATTGTAAAGCAGTCCACATAGACCATTTGATTCATTTTTCAGTAATACAGTGTGATCATTGGAGAATTCTTGTGACAGACTCCATTGGTGAAGTGTATCTCTTCTATGTAAATTTGTTTTTTTGTTATCACAATTACTTCCTACCTTCTGAATTGTTGTGAGAATATTACGAGAAGAATTGTTTTTAATGTACCCTCAATCTCTGGCTTGGAATAGTTTCTATGTTTTCCACTGAAGATTGAAAACAGAATTCTTGATTGCTCTATTTTTTATTTGATTTTTAGACCTTTTCATTTCCTCCATACATTAAATTCATGAAGATACAATGTATTTTCCTACCTTTCCCTACATATTAGCATGTTAACACCTGGTTTTGATCCATTCTGAACTGTGACTCCATTGCCCAATGGCCTATTTTCTCTGATCCAACCAACCCATTTAAAAAACCAAACCTTTGTACAGTAATAACTATCCTAAAATCTATTATAAACAAATATAGATCAGAAAGAGAGAGCCTTATCTGAGTCTTGGAGGGCTAGATCCATGAATCCAAGTGGTTTAATGTTACCTTTGTGATTGTCTCCATAGCCTTGGAAAAATTACAGAGTGCTAACATAGTGGTGACCATATTGGGGATTGTTCCTCGGAAAGCATATCAAGTTCCAAATATGATTATTGATGGTGGACAATGATCAAACACAAGAAGGATGAATCAGCCACCTAGCGACTCCAATCAACTTCAGATCAATTCCAGTTAAAATAATCCACTGGAGGAATGACCTGAAACATGACCAGACCATCTGAAAAGATCAGATATTTAAGTTGGAAGTTTATCTAAGATATCATAGGTTTTATTTTTAATTATTTCTTCCCTTCTCATGATCCTGATCCAGATCATACTGCCAAAATTTATGAAGAGCATGTTCAACCTAATGAGCCTCAAGAGGTTAAGCCTAGTGTTACAATCCTTGTACATACTCCTACACCTGTAACATTTGAGATATATACAAGCCTCTTGTCTTACCTCCCATACTCCATGATTTCCCTACCAATTATTTCAAATATCTTCCAGATTTAATGGAGAATATGGCTACATCACTGCTGAAAAACACATTTAAGGTTTTGAAAATCATCTTAACCTTTTTGAGGTGGAAAAAAGTGATGTTAGTATTAGGATTGTTGCTTTATCTTTGCAAAGTAGAGCTAAGAAATGGTATAAAGATCTGCCAGCTGCAAGCATTAGTGATCTCAATCAGTTTGTGAAAGTTTTCTTGGATCAATGGGTGATCAAGAGGAATCCATTCCTCATTTTGGAAGAATATAATCACTTGAAAAGACA
>SNQJ01S0001833.1:146985-160702 GCA_010110895.2 Picea sitchensis
AGTAGAGCTAAGAAATGGTATAAAGATCTGCCAGCTGCAAGCATTAGTGATCTCAATCAGTTTGTGAAAGTTTTCTTGGATCAATGGGTGATCAAGAGGAATCCATTCCTCATTTTGGAAGAATATAATCACTTGAAAAGACAGCCAGGAGAAACAGTGCAGCAATTTTCAGCCAAATTCAATCAAGTTTACAATTCCATGTCTGTTGATATAAGACCACCTCCAGGTTTAGCTCTCTTACAGTACCCAGATGCATTTGATCCAGAGATGGCATTTTAGTTGATAGAAAGGAACACTACAACACTCAAATAAATGCAAGATAGTACAATAAGTGTGGAAGCCCATTTGTTAAAATAAAAATTAAAACAAAATAAAAATTAAAACAAATAAAAATTAAAATGAAAACACTTAAAAAACAAAAAAAAATAATAAAAATAAACAAAATATTAAATAAAAATAAAAATAAACGTTTTCCCCTTCCGTACTTCACACATCCCAAAACATTCAAATCAACGACATACATTTTTCCCAAACCCCCGTCCATCCTAACTTTAACGGGGGGATGGGGTCCAGGAAAAGTGGTTTTGTCTTGGACACTTGTCACCACAACAAGATACCGTACCTCCACCCCCTTAATACCACTTACCACCTCAAGGGGGTCCGGGATACCACCTTCCCCTCCAAAAAACACTTTCCCCCTAAATCAAAAGATCGTTTTTTGCACAGTTTGACCGCTTGTTTTCCGAGAGCATTTCTTGGCAAACCAGAAGGAATTTTACAAAACCGAGAGCATTTTTCCTCCACAACAGGATGAATAACAATAACCTCTCTCTTTTTTTTCATAGGTATCACTAATTGGGAGAATCGAAGCCATCTCTAAGCACTATTTTTCAGGATTCCATGTTTCCTGATTTTGTCATGTTTTTACGGTAGTTGTTTTGGAAAGCTGGAGATGAATTTGGAAAACTGTAGAGAGGTTTTTACTAAGGATAGGCTCATGTACGATAATTGTTTTCCTTTTTTTCACATATATCATATTTTTGGATATACAAGCGTCTTATTTGACCCCTATTTTCAGCAGTTCGACCCATCTTTCATGGAAGACAATTCAAAATTTGCAGGGATTTGTTTCTATTTTTGGCCAGGTTGTTGATTTCGACCTCCTGAGACTAGGGGAGAGTTTGTTCTATATATTTTTATAATTCAAATGTAAAAGGGTTGATTAGTTGAGAACAGTTAGTAGGATAGGACCAATATTGTAAAGCACTCCACAGAGACCATTTGATTCATTTTTCAGTCATACAGTGTGATCATTGCAGGATTCTTGTGACAGACTCCATTGGTGAAGTGTATCTCTTCTCTATAAAAAGAAATTGTGTTATCATAATTAATTCCTACCTTCTGAATAGTTCTGAGAAGATTAAGAGAAGAATTTGTTTTAATGTACCCTTTGTCTCTGGCTTGGAACAATTTCTATGTTTTCCACTGAAGATTGAAAACAGAATTCTTGATTTCTTTATTTTTTATTTGATTTCTAGACATTTTCATCTCCTCCATACATTAAATTCATGAATATCCAGTGGATTTGTCTACCTTTCCCTACATATTAGCCTATTATGACCTGGTTTTGATCCATTCTGAATTGTGACTCCATTGCCCAATGGCCTATTTTCTCTGATCCAACCAAACCATTTAAAAAACCATACCTTTGTACTGTAATAACTAGCCTAAAATCTATTATAAACAAAGCTAGATCAAACAGAGAGAGCCCTCTCTGAGTCTTGGAGGGTTAGATCCATCACTCCAAGTGGTTTGATGTTACCTTTGTGATTGCCTCCACAGTCTTGGGAAAATTACAGAGTGATAACACTTCCTACCATACTCTTGTCAATCTTCACATACAACCTTATGCAAATTGTTTCATATCTAAAAATTGTTTCCTAGAAATGCAACAGTAAACCCTAGCTCTTATCACTGGACAATTTTACACTAAAATTATTGATTGAAAATATAGCAACAAAAGTAACAAGATTAGAGATGAATCATCAACACATATGAGACACACAAAAAAAATCATGTAACTTTGTCAAATTCATAAATTATGATGGTAATCCCAGCCTTCCTAGCCAATACAAATCCACCAAAATCTGATGACAACCTTGTCCTCCAATAACTAGAAAAATCAAAAAATCGAACCTCAGCAAATCCCTGAAATTTCCTCTTCCCATAAATATATTGTAGACCACCTATATGGCATGTTGATGTCACTTGTATTGATGTTGACATCAGCATGTATGAACCTGCTCCTGCCCAAAAAAAAAATGTATATGTGTACACGATTCACCTTACTGCAACCCACGTGCATACACAACTGTGCCCACTACAACCTGCATACATACGTAGTTATGCCCACTGCAACCCACGTACATATGCAAGTGTTCCCATTGCAACCCATGTACATGTACAAAAAAACTGTACCGACACTTCCATATGATTCACATGATTTCTTCCTTTTTTGGTTGCCTCCCTCTTAGGCCAGATTTGCCACAATTGCATAATTTCCCTTTGCTAAAATCACCAATCCTCCTAGCACAAGTGGTCACTCACTTATGCTAAATCCATCATGTTACTATGAGAAAATTCACAATGACCTCTCTCCTTTATATACAAGTCCAATGAGTGATTTATGGCACCCCTTCTAATCTCAACAATTAATTAGAATATTGTATTCCTCTTTGTGGTTTTCACACCCCATCAAAAGCCCACAAAACCCATCAACTTTCCCATGAGGCCCTGGCCTCATTCCAAGGCCGATTTCACTGAAACACAATGATAATATGGTGCCAACAATGATTCCCACATGCCTGACACCTTGGCCTCTTGTGGGAATACCTCCCAAAACTATAATAAACAACAAATCTAAAATAGAGAAATGCCAATATTAGGTGAAATCATATAGCTAATGAAATTATGTTAGCGTCTCATAAACATCATCAAGTATTTACTTGTGTTTGGAAATAAACCAAAACAAGGCTATACCAAACAACTTGGAAATATATGCTAGAATTTTCATCATAGTGCCAACGCAACAAAAATTCCCCATGCCAACATTAGGGAGGATTTCCTGATGGTAGATCCCAATTAAACATGCTCTCATTTGGTATGGAAATATCCATTGGTATGATGGCTCGGTTGCCACTAACTAAATGGATTTCTCTCTAAAGAGAGACTTCCTCATTTATTCTAATCTAAATCCTAAATGTAATCCTAATATACTGTGCAAATGCAGTCCTATTCTAAAGTTAACTACTCCTAATCTAACTGTAACAAAAATCAAATGCAGGCATATAGTTTTACCTATGGAATTAGAAATAATTCACATTTCTCGATAAGAAACCATACTAGCATACCCATTTTCTTATAGATGACATTGAATATGTCCTTGCAATTGAATTCATAATCCATTCATGATTATTTCCTACAGAACCAAATGACAGAAATGACAAATTTCTAACATCTGCAGAAAATAATCAATCGAAAATAGTGCACAATTGCATGAATAGACCATGAATTAGCTTCCCCCCGTATTCAATCTTTAGAAAAAATTAATAAGATAGAGGTACAAGAAAAAGGCAATAGATTTCAAATCTATCTTCAAGCTTGATTAAAAATATACAAGACCCAATTTTGGGTTATCCAACCCCCCCTCCCTCTGACTAAGGGTGATATTGCATTTATAATATTTTTTAGTCACTGCCCCTGGGACCATTTATCTTCTAGATTCTTCATCTCTTATCTTTCCTATGCAATTACAATTGTTCTTCTTTCTAGAATCTTCAATTTCTCGGCTTCCATGTCTTCATTTGGACTCTTCACCTCCTCTCTTTCTTGTCAAAGTGTGGATATATTCAAACGATATTGATGAAGAAATATATAAATTCAGTTATATTTGAGTAAAAAATGAGACATTAACAGTTGTATATATAAATTAAAATCCAAGCATTTTTAATGTCAATCAAGTAAGAAAAATTGTTTCAGATTATTTTTCAAGTCTTGAGCTTTTTAACGAGCTCTTGTTTTCCCAATTTGGTCGTTAGAAACTCAAGTGATGGGTTGAATAAAAATTTGTGGCAAGTATCCAAGCCAAATCATCTGTCCTCTTTTCTCAATTGTTTCGGGCATTTATGTTGTCAAACCATCAAAAATAATTCTTTCATCATGTTCCTCACATTTCCACCTTTCCAAGGACCCATTTCTTGCTCAATTTGGCCACCTAAAACTCCATATATGGCTCTTGGAAGCGACCACTCATCAACCTTTGATTTTCTCTGTAAATCAATCTTTATCGTTTGATATACAAGCATAATGTGTTATCCCTCATACACTATGGGAAGGGATTACAATGGGTTTACATTGTTTTTTCCTCCCATTTTAATTTTTATGTGGACTTAGGAGAGGTATGGAGTGTTGAGCCCGATTAATTTTTTGTACACACCTGAATCTAGAAAATAGAAAATAAAAATAAATAGAAAAAATAGAAAAACTAAATCAAAATCCCCAAGGGTTAACTCAAGCGGTCTTGAGTCAGACGTGAGATATCTACCCCAGTGATTAGATGGGGAGGTCACGGGTTTGAATCTCTTGATCCCCTTGGACTTATGATCCATAATCAGGGTCGACGGTTTACCGCGTTTACCATCCATGAAATATGGGGATGTACTTGGAGGGTTTCCTATGATTTCTTCCATCGGGAAAAAAAAACACTTAATCAAAATAAATAAATAAAACTTGTATGTGCATGGGGGATTTCTATATCAGAAAAATAATAAAATAATACACTTTAAAAGACATAATAAATCAAACATATGAAAATTCTTGATGGTCGGGCTTTGGGATTTCAAGAAATTAAAAAAAAAAAACATGGTGCACACCTGATTCCCTAAAGTTTGATGGCTTATCCCCTGATAGATCAATGGCTTATCACCTGATATCAGATTTGATAAATTTTATGAAAATGAAATATGTCAAACCCGAAGGCTCATGTATGTCTGAAAGTCAATCAAAATATGAAATAATAAAATAATGTACAAATAAGATAAATAAAAATAAATATGTAAATATTGGATAAAAATAAAATAAATAAATAAATGAACAAGCCCATATATACAAAAGAAAATTTGGATGGGTAACGAGAAATGAGGTTGAGTTTTGAATTTGGGTCAAGGTTCCAAATATGAATTAAGTTTCGACATCTGGATCAAGGTTCTAGCTCTGGATCAAGGTTCCACCCCTAGAAATATAGGAAATTTAAAAAGGGCATATTATGAGAACTATGGATGATTGGAATAAAATTAATGTGACAATTAAATTGAAATCTCATATATGGATCTTGGAAATTCAATGATGGCCAGGTTGAATGAGACAGAACCTCAGATAACATAATTACAATTACGAATGAAAAATTGGGGTTCCAGGTAAAACAAGTGCCATGCAGTGAATGGGTAATGTGAATTCAAGGTTCCATCAGTGGAGTTAATGATTCTACACCCGGCATCTGGGTTGGAGAGAAAAATATTTCTATGATGAAAAGTTTGGATAGAAAAATAAAATTAAGGGTTTCCCATAGTCATGCATTTCAAAGTTGAAGTGGAAAGATAAAGAATTTTTGGTTTTCCCAAGGCAAAACTTGAGGTTTCCATGGTTTGGAAAGGAGTTCCAAGGCTGCTAATGTCTGCACGAAACTTGAGATTTCTCTCGCATGTTTTCTTTCTCTTGTTCCACCTGGGTCTTGGCATACTCTTCTCTTGAAAAAATTATCCAAAAACACTTAAACTCGACATTATTATTAACTCCAAGTATTCAAGGTAAACTATAAACAACAGATTTCCAAGAGCATAGTTAAATAAATAGATGCATATGCATGAAAACTTTAAAACAAGTATGTATCGCCTATCCAAGATAGTCATTCCTTCCTTAATGACATGATGATACTGCAAATTGAGGTATGAGAGATGGAAGTGATTCAAATCAAACATTTAAATGTAAACCATTTACATGAAGGACTTATATTAACAGTTGCATTATAATATACTCTAAAATTCATTGATGCTAGCTCTTAAACAATGTTATGAACATAGTGTAATGAGGCTTTAGCATAATTCATAGTTTATTCTTCCGATTCAATGAATTCACATTCTAGCGCTTTGTTTATTCACAAGTATGCATCATCATTATACGAATGTTAGGAGAATTAAGTAGAAGTAAAATAGAGGAAAATATGGAGAGAAGAAACCACCCTACTTAGTCATGCCCATTCTACACAAACATAAGTGTGAATATCATGAATGCATTGAGCAAGAAATAAGATGCAACATGACTACATGCTCTTTTATTAAGGTCAACTATTAATTTCTCAATGATGCAATGAGATGTCAGATCAGTCCAATGCATAAGAAATCAACAGGCCCTCAAAAGAAAATCATCTTCACGGCAAAATATAGAGCAATAAAAACTTGCAATCAAATAGGATTTGCAATAACATTTAACCCATTAAGAGGAAAACTTGTCAAATTTCCTGCAAAATGAGGAATGAACAAAAGAATGAAATTGAAATGAAAGCATGAGCATGTGCAAGAAGATGATTAATTTGCATTTGGAAATCCACATAAGATCAAGCTTTAAGTTGCCTACACCACCTTCTCATGGAATTAATAATCATTAAAAGAACAAAACCAAAAACAGTGATAGAATGACCAAACCTTAAATTAAAAGGGCCAATTAGTGTCGTAAATACTCCTAAGAGACTCAGTGGAATGCTACCCATGTTTCATAGACAAGTATCAATGATGCATTATAGAGGTTGTCCTAGGCTACTCAGAATTTACCTTAGGATGCCTTAATATCATGATCACATTGTAAGGGCATCCTTCAATTGTGTATCCTCGGTCATACCATGCATTGACACCCTCTTTTTTTTACTCAACTATGGAAATTTTTCAATCTACTTTGAGAAAACTTGTACTTTCATGAACACCACTTCAAACCAAGCTATAGGATAAAGCATGAAGTCATCATAGCAAAATAGAAGTTAAATATCAATCAAACATTAGCTCGGAAGAGTCAATAAACATGATCAATGGGTAGAAGAGTTCCAAAAGACTATTTACAAGGAGTGTGTCAATGGATAGAAGGAACATTAAAGAACATTAAAAATGTACAACAACAAGGATATCTTGAGCAAAAATAAGAAATCCAAACCCCTAAACCCCAATGTAGTCAAAGAATATACAATGGGATCACAATAGTAGTAGATTAGGCATTATATCTAAGACATTTGGTAGGGGCAGGCTTTCCTTTTGCTTATAAAATCAAAATAAAAGGGGAGATGTTGTGGCCACAACACATAGTATAGCTAAAAACTCAAGTGGAATCTCGCAAACAGAAACAAACATAAAAATCATCACACAGGAAGTGTGTACCACTATATGCTTGCTTCATCCAATGTTGGATAGGTCTAATATAAAACCTACTCTGAAAATTAGGCAGCCATCATCAAGCAAAAAATATCTCCATGGGTCATGATGTGCCTCTCAAAATCATAATCTATATGTTCCACCGATTTCCCTCCTTGGTTTCCATGAAAAACATACATCATGCCCTCAAGAATTAAGGGTTTAGAGGGAGACTCCAACCAAAATCTTCAACTATAATGATGTCTTTCTTTGTTTCACTCTATAACATATCCACATGAAGTATGAGATAAACATTTAGATATGAAGCAATATACTAGCTCATTATTTAGGGCTTGCTTCCCTATTTTGGGTGGCTATAAATGCCTTCAACAAATAAAGGATTCAACATGTTTCTTCCCCAAACAAATTTCATCTCCAACACCACCTCCTCTTCCTTTATTTTTATGCATGAATTTTTCAAGAGCTAAAGATATTAATGGCTAGAAACATTTTACACTTTTAATTTCATGAAAACCCCCCATATGATTCAAGAAATTATCCCCATCAATGAGAAAACATGGTTTTTCATAACTCATAAAAAATTATTTGCATACCTCGTCCACATTTATCTATCCAAGATCATCAAAATTTGGGCTTGGAATATCTTCTCGGTGCTTCATGATGTGGTCTTCAAGGCTTATTGGAAAATGAGTGTTCCTTTTTAGATTCTCCCACATTATGCTTTCGTTATCCATGTCATAGATGGGATTTCCATGAAGAAACTAGTGGTTTATATCACATCTCTGTCTCCCAATCACAAGAACAATGTTGCCATCGAGATCCTCTTAGCCACCATGTTGTTCCTCACATGAGGGGATGAGAATATCTAAAAAATCATCATCTTCCATGGGTTTTGTATAAATCATGTCCTCTCCAAATTATCAAAAGATACTTGATTAATTTCATAAATTTGAAAACTAATATGGCTTATAAAACCCTTTCCTTCAAGGGAAGAAGGAGTAGATGTGTGAGTATATTCATTTAACTTTTTATCACCCATATCGTCTTCATGAGGAGCTGAAACAAGATCTTCGATAACCTTATCTCCTTTTGGATTTGAAATATTGTGCACAAGTGGTTCATGGGATCAAAGAGAAACTTGGTCATCCTCATGAAATTCATTTTCAAGATTTACTAGGGATAGAACACAACACTTTGCTCCGATATATTCACCCAAGGACATCATTGCATCATATTTATCCTTGATTTCATCCAAGAGATCCATTGAAGGGTTATTCTCACATGAAAGTGTTAAATCATCAAGTTGCTCTCCCATTTTAGAAAAAATCTCAACAAAAATATGTGCATCGTGTACAGCATGCTCTTCTTCATCATAAATTCATTTTTTTTAAAAACATTGATCAGATATGGAAATGAAGATTTGTCCTTTGGGTTAAAATCGCAAAACCATTCCCATACATGTCTCCCTTTCAAGGAAAGTGCAAACATTTTCATTATGATATCCTCATGGATAATATTTAAATATGCAATAAACTCAATGAAGGATGTAACAAATTGTGAAGCTAAATGAGGGATTTCATATAACTTTGGAGCAAACTCTAACAAAAACAGATACAAGAGTTTATTTCGATATTTAGGAATGTATGAGAAATCGAAAGAGACAAACATTTTGGCCTCCCACTCTCCTTTGGATAGGGCCACAACATTTTACTTCAAAACTTCAAAGATATAAAACTCGTAAGAAATACATACAACCATTATACCTCATTTTAATATCTATGGAGTCATTAGGTGAGTCTTCAAATGCCTTCAAAAATATGTTGGGTGTCCTCACCTCAACAAACAACAATTTCTTCATGAAGTTGATATATGAGAAAGAGATCTTCAAAGAAAACCCTCATCAATTGTCTTTAGGCATAGTCTTAAAACTTCCAAGTAATAGAGTTTATCCTCAACAATGATAACAAAATGTTGCCTCTCAAACCCTCACTTTATGTGGTAAATCCCTAAATCACAAGTGAAACCCTAAGGGAAATGTATAAGGATTACCTAATGTCACCATGGTAAAGTCTTCACTCTATTTATTTTGTATCTCCTCTGGCACAAAGGGGGAATCCCTAGACAACTAAATATAATTTATGATATGAACTTAGGGTTTATTTCAAATTTAGTAAATAAAAAATTAAAGAAATTTTGAATTTATATGTTTTCTTGGTGTTTGAGTGGAAGACTAGTTCCAAGCATATGCTTAGGGTAAATAGATTCAAAAGATGTTTAGAGGGTTCAAAAATGTATGAGTGATATTATAGATAATGATGTTATAACATGCAAATATCTACTTATGAATGTTGTTTCAGATCCATAAAAACTAAACTACAGAGGGCCCTTCCAAAGGTGCTCCTCAAATATGTATGCATAACAAACAAAAGGGTGATTTTGGTAACAAGAAGGAATTTTTCTCGATCTTTCACTGAAATGACAATAGAAAATTCACTAGCATTATATAAAAATTACAATTGCAAGTGAAAAAACTAGAAAACCCTCAATCAATGCCCTTGTTTGATGACAATTCTTTTCCCTTGAATCAAAGCCCTTTGTAGCAAATACTAGACATATTTTTCACCAAATAGAAACAACAACAAAGATGTATAATGAAGAACCACACATGATCAAACACCTTTGAACAATCACTTTCCTTCAATATATTGCTAATCAATGTATCCAATAAGTTATTTTATCAATCCTTCAACAACCATTACAAGTGAGGGAGCTTCTCTTATATAGAGACTGAGCCCAAAACCTTCAACAATAAAATAATATTAAACAAAGTCTAGATCCATGATCTCTCCTAGTAAAAATAAAAATATAATATCTCCTAACAACCTCCAAAAGAATAATCAATACATAATAGATAAAGGGACAAATAAATAGGGGTTCCACTTGTCCTCTCCTTACGAAAAACAACCCCTCGGATTAAGCTTGAATGACCATGCCATGTGCATTCTTAAGGAATGTGTCATTTTCTCCTTTAAAGTGCTCATCAAGATTCCTCTCAAAGCATTCCATTAATCCATAAATCAAGGGAGCACTCCAAATTATGAGGTTTCATCTTTCCTTGGGATAACAAAAATTGCAAAGTGTCTACAGCCTTAGATAGGGAACTCTTTAAGAAATCATTTGACCAAATCATATAATATTAAAATATCCTTAGAAGGGGTGTTCCCTTGAACTATGTGCAAGGAGAAGGATTTGGGACCACAAAAAATACTAAAATACTTCCCCAAAAGTGGATGCCCTTGATAAATGTGAGAATAGTAATTATGCATCCATAAGTGTGCAAATATGTAATGATTAAGGGAATTCTCCATTGGAAAATGGAGTCAACAACCTAGAGATTCTCAAAATGTGCTAAAAATAGCATGATCAAGTAGGGCTTTCTCTCCAATGCGTAACCAACTCCCCAAAATGATGGATATCATGAAGATATGTGCAATAGTGGACCCTTTGGTTTTCATATCAACCTC
This sequence comes from Picea sitchensis, assembly GCA_010110895.2. Lineage (NCBI taxonomy): Eukaryota > Viridiplantae > Streptophyta > Pinopsida > Pinales > Pinaceae > Picea > Picea sitchensis. The sequence goes on from SNQJ01S0001833.1 coordinate 157,982, forward strand.
CTCAAGGTGGGAAACCTCAATAAATGTGTAAATAATGTTGATCCACGTGCATGGTAACTATATATCCTTCAAGAAATTCAAATGGAAGTGGATCACTCTAGATAAATGTGCATGAGAGGTTGAGAATTCATCATAATATAAGCATGGATAACCAAAAACACATGTTACATAACATGAATCCATGTGTATTTCCACCAAAACTCCTCAAATCGAGGATCAAAAGTGGAATCCCCTAGGAATATGTGCAAAATGTGGGGAGCATTCTACTAGACTGGTGTGAAAAAAACAAGTATGTGTGCTACAACCTGATACCATGTGTCAATACCATGAAACCATCCCAATACTAAGCCAGATCATAGGGAACTCTTTAAATATGTGCAAAATCCCTCATACAACATGTCAAACAACATTGGAACCCCTTAGTTGATAAGAAATCCAATCAAAGGGCATGGCATGGCATGGCATGTGTGAATGCATCCAAGTATCAAATCAGCCATTGATATTCAATCACTCTTCCCAATGTGAACACATGGTGGTAAAAGGAGGGTCCTCTCCTCCAACACCTTATCAAACCAACTCCTTAGTTCATGCAATTTGGCAATGTAAAATCAAATGTGATCCAAGAAGGAAATGTTCTCATCCAAATCTCAATATTGGTGGTATGGCCTACCTCCATATATGTTCTTGTTCTTAGGGAATTGTGAGATGTTGTTCCAATTATCCATCATGCATTAATGATCAAAAAGTGTAACATGAGCAACTTTTTATCGCTCAGACACTCTCTAAAGTAAAATCCCAACCTTACTTAAGGGAAAACCTAAGGATATAGATAGGCAAGCCACCCACTGTCACCTCAGCAACCTTGCCTCTACACTTCTAGGCTAGGGTAAATAAACTATGGAGGGGTTCCCACATGGTCAAGCTAACTCATATCATTGTAATAAGGATGCGAAAAGGGGAAGGACTCATCTTGACTCAAATTTGACAATATTTTCTAATGGATGACACGAGCTAAATTAGAGAAGACAAATGAGCACTAAGCATTGTGACTAAGATCAACAAATGCAAATGTGTCATATCCATATATTATCATTAATGCATTATTACACATTATTTATCCATACATCAATAACCAATGAAAGATGGTTGGTGCAAGTATCAATATATCAGGTGCATAACATGTATTTCTTCATCTAACATCGAATTTTGGTATGCAAATTCTAGTGCTAACCATAAATCAAAAATTAACAAGCACCAACAGTGATATAATGTTCAACAATTATACTCATACCATAAACCCAAAAAATGATAGGGTTGTAATGAAAGGCTCTGAATGATGAAGATGTATATATCAACAAAGATAGAATAGTGCAAAATTATATGATAGTGTGTTGTAGAACACTTTCAAATGAGAATATTTTAATGTAAGACTAATGATAAATTATGAGCGACATTATTTCATGGGCATGTTCAAGATTGTGAAGTATGTATGAATCATGTTCTCTACTAGATCCTGGAGTGGCTATATCTAGCAGTAATCTTCAAGTCTCAAAAAAGGAAAAACAAACAAATGGATATTAGTGTCATGTCCCCATTTTGGGGCTTCCTTGTTATACAGTTGGAGATGACTTATGGGGTTTGTGTCAACCAAGATATAGGGGTGAGGTTATGTTACCAGTGATCTTGGAGGGATTGGAGGGATTATATGAGACCTATCCTAGTCCATTTATAATATTTCATCATTAGGATCACTTCTTCACAGTTTGTCCTTTGTTCCATGGAATTTCGTCGATTTCTATAAATTGGGAGTATTATTGAGCATAATTTAATTAAATGCACTAAAGGTAATAGCTCGTTGGAACCGAAAGGAAAATCTCTAAAGGTTGAGATGATGAAAAAGTGACTTACAGTGGCCATAATTGATTTAAAGTCAAATAAATCACTTTTTGGAGTAAAAAGGTTTATTAAATTAATAAAGTGATTTTATGAGAAAATATTAAAGAAGAATTAAAAGTCACTTGAGGGGAAAAAGGTGAAAGGAGGTATAAAGGAGAGATAGGGGATAATATTATCTCTTTATGTTGATGATTATTTTGATATTGGGTTAGAGAGCTCTTGGAGCCTTTGGGGGTTTGGACTAAACCCTTGTTTGGATTGGTTTCGGTGGTAAAATATTCCACCCTAGCTAATCAGGTTTCGGTGGTGAGAGATACACCCTAGCCATTCGGAGGTGATATCCTTCAGATCTTCTATTTGTGATTACTGTATAGGAGATGCATATTATTTAGTTGCAGAGGTTTTTGTTGTGGATATGATTTTGGTATTTTGTGACAGTGGGTTGGAGGTTTCGAGGGTGACTATAGCAGAGATTTTGTGGTTGCGGATCGTATGGTTTTGGGCATGCTATAGTAAGAATTTTGGATCCCATTTCTTATTTACTCAATCAACAAAGAGTGGCATTAATAGCAAGTAAACTTCAACATTTTGAAGCAGCTGAACGTGTGACTTAGAGGGAAAATTCAACAGCAATATCAGTGACAGCCAACACTTCTATTCTTCCAACCAAACAAGTGTTATCTGTAATGGCTCTAAATTAATTTAAGTAACCATTAAATTACAACACTACAGTAAAGTTTAAAAATTACTTAATCTAGCACATTCGAAATCTAATTTTTCATAGTAATAAAATTTAATAACAATTTACATCAAAACAATTCATAA
>SNQJ01S0001833.1:171276-182580 GCA_010110895.2 Picea sitchensis
ACTTGTGATCTTTTTCTAGTATCATTGTTCATTGGGAAATTGATAATAAATAAGATCAGTTATGTTATGTTTCTTGTGTTATATTAGTTGTGAGTTATGGTCCTTTTACATCCTTGTTGTTACATATATTACATGTCATGAAAGTATCATTTGGCACACTAAATCTTATGTATTCATCCTCACACGCTTAATAAACCAAACTAGAGATACAACAGTAGTGATCAGGGGTATTTTATGGTGGAATTAAACCTACAGCCTAAGTATTTGACAAAAGCATTGAACCAGAAATACTCCTATAGAACTACAGTAGCAACAAGAGGGGTTTATGTAGAGGTATTTGGGCATGTTCTCAAGTGTTTGAAGAAATCTATCAACCAGAAATACACCTTAGCATTATAGCAGCCAATAGAGGGGAGTTTACAGTGGTTTTGGGCATTTTCTCCAACTATTTGAAGAAATTCTTGAGTGAAGAAATCACCCAAAACATAACAGCAGCAAGTAAAACAAAAACAACAGTGAATCTAAACACATATCAGCAATATTAAAGGATCTTTGTGGGTTGGGTAGTGTGGTAAAGTGCTCGACAAAATTTCCCACGCAGTCATAACTTACATCAGTAGTAAGGAAGGAGGTACAGTGGGTTTATGAGGTGTCATTCAAACTACTTGATAAAACAAATTGANTATTAAAGGATCTTTGTGGGTTGGGTAGTGTGGTAAAGTGCTCGACAAAATTTCCCACGCAGTCATAACTTACATCAGTAGTAAGGAAGGAGGTACAGTGGGTTTATGAGGTGTCATTCAAACTACTTGATAAAACAAATTGAACCAGAGAAACACTAAACCTTACAGTAGTCTTGAATAAACTGTATCAGCGATCCTAAGTGGGATACTACAATTAGTGATCTAGTTACAATGTAATATCATTCAAATGATACCCTCCTTTTATGAGTATTTATACCACAAACCAAAAAGATAGTGATGTTGCAGTGATACCTTTGGATTCATGTGATAAGTAATGTAAACAAGCAGGCATGTAGATGGAGAATTACACTGTTTAAATCATGTTTATAAGAATGTGATTCCTATATCGATAGCCAAAACTTATACACCACGAGGCAACATTCCATAATTTGTAGATTTCTATTTTAAGAATAGAGACAAAAGAACATTATGAATGCAGGCTAAGAATAAAAATCATGTAATGGATAAATGAGACAGCAAGATATCATATGAACATTCAAGCGTATATGATAATTTAACCATGCAAATTCAGACATTGAATAACCCTGGAAATGACAACAAAAAAGCGTGGTGTTTGATATGTAATTGAGGTTATTATGACATCATTTTCTTCACATGATTAGGTTAGAGTAAAAGTATGTCTAAAATTTGTATAGATAAGCATCATGTCATCTTCTGGAACATACTTGGATTTCTATGATTAATTAAACCTTCAAATCAATGATATCATATTCACTCAAATCATTGGCATTCGATGAGTTTTTTTGAGAACTAAAACACCCAAATCATTTCCAAAGGAATAATTAAACCATTATCAAGTACGCACCATTAATTCCTACATATCTGAACATTTGAGAATTAATAAAATAGGTGATAATCATTTAGTAAATTTAGGAGATCATTCGGCCTTAGAAGGAATTGATCTACAAATTGTAGAAAATAAAAATAGGGCATACCCTAAAAGTTGAGAAATGATGGGCATATGCCCCTATTTACTTCCACGTATTCAAAAAAATGAATGGTAAATAGAAATGGATCAATATCATGAGCATGGGATATAGGGTATTCAAAAAATTTAGATCTGATATGAAAGCATGTGTATTGTTTTCCCTTGGGTTTGATTTGGAGAAAATAAACAACAACAACAAAAATCAAACCTCAAAACTGGTATAAGATAGAAATTTGATGAATCGACTAGCAAATTAATCAAAGAAATATTTGTCAATTAGGCTCAAGAAATATAAAAATAATAATTGATGAATATTTTTTTTCTATTGGATTGATTGAACAAATCAGTGAATAGTTCTCCTTACCATTGGGTGATGAGGTCAATCTTCTTCTTTGATCAAGATCCCTTTATTTTTTGAAAATGTTGAATTCTCCTACACCAACAAATGAGCGTGGGGGAGGTTCAAACTATGGCAACGAGTTTAATAAATTCTCTAGGAGGGAAATATCATATCAAATGAATCAAACCATGAAGGAAATACAAAAGGGATTAATTTTATTCTATGTGAGAAGACAAATCTCTAGACACCAATATTCAAGAACATAACATTAAAATAACCATAAAAAAGAAGCAATATAGGATCACATTCATATCTTGTTAGATTGATCCTATAGAAAACCTTCAGTTCATGAAAAATCCTATCATACTCTCACCATTGATTTATACATGGAATAAAAATTCACCAAAGAAAAAATATACTCACACCAAATTTTCCAAGATTAATTTCCTTTATTCTCCAATGAGTTAAAATGAGGAGAGAAACCTCTTCTATAGGTGAAGATGTGCCTCAAATCAACTTTACAATACCATGTGCCAGCTCAATACCATGAGCCAAAAACCACTTGCTCTAATAAAACCATGAGAAAATTTAAAATAATAATAAAGTACATCAATGTTTGCTCATAGCATACATTATCTCTTTAGAAAGGGTCAAAGATATAATATAATAATTCTCAGGGGGGTGAACCCCTTCTCGAAGGTCAAAGTAGTCAAAATAATCCAATGTTTAACTCCCTCTAAGGGAATGAGCCAACGTACAAATGAAGCAATAAGCCATATGTGAGTTGTCCCATCTAGAAGTGGTAATGAATGGCATGTGTATGCTCAAGATGCTAATGGTCCACAAAAAATGTCTTGAAATGTGTCACGTGTGGGATCCATAAGGCATATGATTCTCCAAACAATAATCCAAATCATAATATCCAATCATTAATGATGGTTCTAGCCTCCTACCATATTGTTAACTGGTGGTACCTAGTGATAGTTTCTTAGCAAAAAATAACAAAATTGATTAATTTTAATACTTTCCTAAGTCTTACCTAGGGGAACATTATTAACCATCATACATTAATCAAATCCTAATAAAAAACATATTTCATAAGTTTTTTAGGTGAAATATAGACAATTAATGTGCAATAGTGACAAAAGGGAAGGGGAATGATTCCATGTGATGACCCTCAAAGTCTTAGCCATGCATAGGTCATATTTTTTTCCATTTTTTGTTCATCTAGCTTCATTTTGGTTGGGCATTGTTTATAATAGCCTTCCATAGGGAGCTTACCATTGAGTTACTATCCTTGGCATGTTTTTTACTACCCCCTTTAGCTTTTTTCTTTAAGTGTTCATTTTATTTAACAAATCCCTATTATTTAGATGTTATTTAGACAACCAGGGAATAGGGGCATTGGCCTTATAATGAAGGGAATTACTCAAGTTTATTTTTGGCTTTTTTAACTTTTTATCTTCATATCTAGCCACAGTGGCTATATTAGATTCGGGATTTGACTTAGACCTTTCCTTTTGACCTTTAAGAAATCATACATGATAGGATGCAATTATTTTTTATGTGGATGGAAATGAATGATACTAGGGAGATGGAAATTGATTAGCATGGTTAGGATATGGATGGCATTATCTAGTCTAAACACCCAGTAGTACAAGTTATCCTGGGAAAAGACACACTTCTAATAAAAAACATGTTCCCCAAGTACTATGACGCAAGTGATAAAATTATTATACATTATGAACTGCTAATAAATAATCATTAGGTGTTTACAATTTCACGACATGCCAAAAATGTTATATCATCATGTCTAAGTAATCATTAATAAATGGAATGTCAATGAAACAAACTAGATTGTCAAAGTGCATCTAACATATGAATATCTGGACTAAATTGAGCTAGCACGATCATGTCTCAAATAGATAAAAAAAGAAGAAATATTTTCCATTTTATGAAGAGGTGCATGACATCTCATGCAAGAATCAACATGACACCCTTGTGAGGATATCCAAATGTCATTACCATTGACAGGGTAACATCTAGCTCCTACTCGAGGACATGCACTCTATGAAATAATGTATGAGAACTCTAGAATATCCATAGACATGTAGGGTAAAATCATCAAGATGGGTAACACTTTCATGACAATCGGGTCTCAAAATTTCGTAGCAGAAATTTTTTGGCCGAAAAAATGTTTCTATGAATTTTTTCGGTCGAAAAAACTTTTGATCGAATATTTGCACGTCCAATTGAATGGTACCCTGACAGCGCCCTTGAAATTCATGTACAATGTTTTTTTGGATGAATTATTTCCCTGTGGTAAGAGTGTTTCGGCCGAAACGTTTATTTTTAATGGATTCCGTTAAAATCTAAGTTTCGTTCAAAAGATTATTTCAGCTGAAAACGTGAAATTGGGACTGAAAACAAAAACCAGAGAATTTCCCCAAGCTTACATTATTAAACCTTATTAAACCAGAGAATTCGGGAAAGAAAACATTATTAAACCTTACATTCTTAACTCTAGTACTTACAAACCTTTTTTGACTTAACCTTATCTTCGAAACCGACCTTAAACCTAATTACCCCTTTGACTTACTTTAATAACACTATTACCTTTACTATTAACTAACGTAACCTTAACCAACTTAATACCAATGGAAAATTATACTAATTCTAATACCAACCTAAGTGGTTCCTGCGTATAATTTTCTACCACTGATCTTAATAAAACCTTTAATTAACAAGAAGATTAAGAGTATTAATGCCAACTTTTTATTAGCATTAACATGTTTTAGTATGATTAACACCCTATTTTTCTTGACTTAACCTAATCTCCTAAACCGACCTTAAACCTAATAATCCCCTTGACTGACTTTATTAACATTATTACTATCACCCCTCTACTATTAGACTAACATCACCTTAACCAGCATAATACCTAATAACAACCTAAGTGATGCGCATAATCTCCTACCAGTAATTTGTTTTTTAAAACCTATCAATAGTATTATTAATGCCCCTCTTACTTTAATAACACTATTATTATTACCTTTTTAATATTAAACTAACGTAACCTTAATAAAACCTTTCTTACCTACAGTCAACCCTAAATTTAGCCTTTTTTGAACTTAAAATAATTTAGCATTAATTTTAGCCTATTTTATTAACCTTATTTTAAACCATATTTTATATTAATAGTAATATGATTAACACCTTATAACATAAATTTAGCCTTTTTGACCCTAAATTAATTTATTATCAATAATTTGAACTTAAATTTAGCTTTAATTAGTCAAACTAACCTAAGATTAATATTAATAACACTAACTATTTTAACCTATAATTAACTTAACTTTAATATTGACAAAACTATTATTATATGAACTTCCTCATTACTAGGGTTTCCTCATTAATTTAATCGTAACTTAGCCCTTAATCAACATAAAATTAATATATATATATATATATATTTACTAAAACCTCTGGTCAACCCTAAATTTCTCCTAAAAACGAGGGTTTCACTCAGCCAACCGTAGGTTTTTTCACCCGCCTCATTACTTTTTAAGAAAGGCTCTTCTCTTACTATTTTTCTCAGACTTTTTTGTCCTGATGATGGATCCTGTTATGGATCTGAAACGTCAACGACATGATGTCATTAACACTGTGGTTCTTCCGACAATCTCTGAATATATTTCATTTCTTAAAAACATAAGTTTAATAATAGATACATTGTTGTAGAAAAAAGTTACTCATTATCATTCCTTTCATGTTTAAGGAACATACTGTAAAATAATTGTCAAATTGACATATCAAATCATGATAACAAAAAATTTGAAAAATAGTCATTGGAAAGCTAACAAAATTCTTCACAAGTTTTGTTTTTACTGTAAAGTGAAATTCTAAAAACAAAAAATACTTTTGTATGCCAGAAGTTGAAGAACTTGTGAAAATACAGTTTTTTTTATCATAAAACAAGCAAAAGTGTAACCCATCTTCATGTTTTTACCCTATAACATACACACTATGTAACCAAAAAAGGATGTGAAATTATGGGGTGAATCTACCACCCTGGTTAGAAAAAAAAAACTATTGTGCTAAATCAAAATTTTCAATAAGTCTAAATAATGACAGTAAAGAAATTAAATGAAATCGTATGAAAAAACTTGTTTAAGTAAAATGAATATGCATCAAGAAAATCAAGAAATGCATGAAAGCAAATAGTCACATGACAAGAAATCATGCATGGAAATTAAAATGCATTCTAACTACTTCAATGGGATATTATTCATTCATAACTTACTAGCTAACTAAGGGATGTGGTTGTTATGTGAAGTCAAAAATCTAATGCAACCACTCAAGTAACTTATCGACAGTTCGAATCCTTGTCATGTTTTTGGTTATCAGCCAAAACATGGATATGTCAAGAATTACATGTCTATCTAGCAGTATTCATATCACTCCTAAGTCAGGAAATAAATTAAGGTTGTACATATGAAGGTCAAGACCCAAACTGCTCCAAGGTTGATTCATACCTCCGCAAACTTCCTCCATCCAAATATTAATTGGAATATGTAATCACATGACTCGGTCAACTCATTGTTTATAATTGAAAAAACAAGAAGGAAAGGTTGTGAAGGTAACTCCAACTGGGATCTAAATACAAGTTGTTGAATCATAGTTGTCGAGAGGGTAAAATCACTCAGTGGTCAGAGGTAAATAATGAGAGTATTCATGAGCAAAAAGAAAACATGGAGAATAATAATACTCAAGAATCAAGGTTTGAGTTCCTAAGGCACAAGCTAAGTATTTCTCAACACTTATGATAACCCTTTCATCGAGAGGGGGACAAATCACTCTATACTTTTCAAGTCTTGGACTAGTTGATTTTTCTTCAAAACTTTCTATGCTAAATTCCTCATCATGTCCAATTTAATCTACCACAATTTTACCCTCATAGTCAGTGTCACAGATAGGATCACCTTTAAAGTAATAACATTATCCGTCCCATTTAAGTTTTCCAAAGTGGACAAAATCATCAATGCATGATGGAATAGGTATGGATATTTCTTCAAATTCAACCCTTTCACACTCCTCTTCTTCACGCAATCTTCCCAAGTGAGGCTCTTCGTAAAGTTATAGCTCATCCATGTCAACTTCACTTTCATAGTTTGTATCGTAAATGGGATCACCTTCAAAATAAGTACATCTCATATCCTACTTAGATATTCCCATGCAAGGTAGTTCATCAAAGTTTATAATACCCACGTTATCATCTTCTTGGAATAAGGGGTAATCCACCAAACCTTCAACACTTACCTCTTTCATGGATGATGGATTAACAAGCTCAATATCTCGACAGGGCGTAACAATCCTTAGAGCTCATTTGTATTCGCGTGTTTAGCTTGTGTCATCCCTTAGAGAATATTCTTGAATTTGAGTCAAGTTGAGTTCTTCCCCTTTTATTGTCCTTATTACAATGATAGGACTTGGCTCGACCATGTGGGATATCCTCCTTAGGTTAGTGATGGATCATGTTGGCATTGATGCCAATGGTTTGATTGATTGATATCATTAAATGATATCAAGTGATGGATTGTTTGATAGGCTTGATTGATGAAGATGGATCAATGAATTGTCATTGATACATGATGCATAGTTTATGTATATGATGCAGTGGCAGATTGATGCATAGATGAATCATTATAGTCTTATCATGATTGATAAGGTGCACAAATGGATGAACTCCAAAGTGGTCCCCTTATGGTGAAAGCCCTCATGGGAAGACGCTTTGTGGTTGAGTTGTGGTTGGGAGGATCCATGCTTGTATGTGGAATAATGAGATGAAGATCAATGAAATTGTTGGTGAAACTATCCTAGATGGATAGTGTTTGGCATGTCATTTCCAGTGTGGAATGTCACATAACTCCTCACGGTTTGAGAGTTATGGCCCTACGAAGTTGAAGGACCCCATGTGTTGGCTTGAAACCCCAAATGGTCAAAGAAGTCAAAGTGCCCTAAAAGAAGAAATCATTATTTAAATGATAAATTAAAGTGACAAAGTCAAGATGGATTATTTAAATGATAAAGTAAGGTGACAAAATCAAGAAGGAATATTTAAATGATAAAGTATTGGATAACTTTCTATTTATGGAAAGTGGTTAACCCTAAAATAAGGAAAATAGGTTATGTGACCTAGAAATGGGTTAAGTGACCTAAAAATGGGTTAAGTGACCTAGAGGATGAAAGTATAAATAAGATAGAAATGGTCTCTTGTAGATCATCCTTTTTGTGGATCAATGGAGATCTTCTTGTGAGAATATCTTTTGGAGAATTGATGGAGAGCTTCTTGTGAGAGCAACTTTGGTGTGGATCTCTTGAGCATGATTAATGATATATTCTAAGAAAGAGAGCATGAGGAGGATCTCATGAACGCATCAAAGTTTCGGCAATGTCGTAGATCTTGATGAAAAAATTATTGGAGCTTCAGAAACCCTAGTTTCTGAGGTATATGTGGGTTGTAATGGGCCAAGGCGCGTACACACGTGGGATGTATGAGGACAGGGCACGTACAGTGGATGGAATGGTGAAGACTTATGGTTGAGTTAGTGCCAAGCTCTTGAATGATGAGGCAGGTTCCAGATCTGCATTCTATGGGATCAGATCTATCACTGAGACACTGCTATGGTTACATTATTGTCTTGATGGATACTATTGTTTGATGTGTTGTGAATTCTTAGGGAATTCTTGGTATGGCCTCTATGATGTGGTTCAGTTTGGTTGATTTGGTTGATGGAGTGAGCAGTACTCTAGTGATTCAGTGGTGAAATGATTTCTATGGTATACTAGTTGTTTATACATGATTGAGATAGATTTCATATTGATTTGTTGTGGAGCATGAGCAAGCTATTGGAGAGCTTGGATGTGTTGTGACTGGTTGGTGGTCAGATTGAATAGTCAGAGACAGAAGGGAATGATATATTGGTTGCAGAGGATCTAAGTTGATCTTGAAAGATAAACCCTAATAGCTCAGAAGGTATACGCAGGTTGTTGTATACATTGTCCGCGTACACACGCGGGCTCTAGTGAGCTAGGGTGTGTACACACGCGGACTGCACTACTGACAGGTCGTGTACCTGTTGACAGATTGATATATGTTGAGGATTGTTGACTCATCTCAGTTGGTACTGAGTATGTAAGTTGAGTCTTGCATAATAGAGTTGGTGCTCTTGTAGAGTTGTACCATATTCAGTTGTTGCCGATAAACCCCTCGGATTGTTGTCCATAATAAAAAAAAAATTGCGCATACATCTTGTGTTCCTTGTGTTCCTTATGATGATGACTTGTTGATGATATATTGTTGATATATGTTCACATCTAACTGGTTATAAATGACAGAATGGGTAATGAGTAAATGTTGAATGTTAACTAAGGAGTTTTTGTGTAAGAGGGAAGCTTTGGGAAAAAGAGCCCCACACTCATTCACCCCCCCTCTAAGTGTGGTAGGTGTGTCCAACAATTATCATCTTCTTGGAATAAGGGGTAATCCACCAAACCTTCAACACTTACCTCTTCCATGGATGATGGATTAACAAGATCAATATCTCGACAGGGCGTAACAATCTTTAGATCTCATTTGTCTTCTCGTGTTTATCTTGTGTCATCCCTTAGAGAATATTGTTGAATTTGAGTCAAGTTGAGTTCTTCCCCTTTTATTTTCCTTATTACAATGATAGGACTTGGCTCGACCATGTGGGATATCCTCCTTAGGTTAGTGACCTTATCCTAGAAGTGCAAAGGCAAGGCCACCTAGGTAACAATGGGTGGCTTGTCTGTATATATCCTTAGGCTATTATATCAATACCATCATTAATGAATTGGTACTCATTATTAAGCCATACATTAGTAACCAATGAAAGATGTTTGATGCAAGTATCAATATATCAAGTACATAACCTGTATTTCGTCATCTAATAGAAAATTTTGGTGCTAACAATAAATAAAAGATTAACAAGCACCAACATGATATAATGGTCAACAATTATGCTCATACCATAAACCACACAAATTGTAGGGTTGTAATGAAAGGCTCTGGATGATGAAGATGTATATATCAGCAAAGATAGAGCAGTGAAAAATTTGTTGATGATAGTGTATTGTATAACACATTCAAATGAAAATATTTTAATCTAATACTAATGATCAATCATGAGCATTTTGAAACCTCATGGAGAATTAATTAATTATTAGGGTTTAAAATTTTTCATATGATGGGTTTTCGGCTCTGCAAATTAGGATTTCATTCCAGTGTTCTAAAGATCGGATTTCAACCAGTTTTTGTTCTCTAGTCTCAGTGGTCAAGCTAACAAGAATTTGATATGACCCATCCCATCGAGTCAGTAGGAGAGGGGGTGAAAACCCCCTCCTACTGTAATGTAGTGGCAGTGACGTTAGCGGGTGGAGGGATAACTCTGTTTTCATTTGACCTCCTTCCTCATCTCTTAACTTTGACTTAATTTGACATATTTAGCAAGGGATAAATAATGGAAATTCATCCCGAGTCCTCCCATCTGAAAGTGGATTGGATTTGGGAGCCAAGAAAATGTCTCCCGTAGGCGTCGGTAGCCCCAAGATACATAGTAAGCACCATCAAGATCGATGAGCAGACACAATACATGAGGGGTCATGCATTGATTGGGAAATTTCTTGGACTGTGGCCATATGAAAGGGACCTAGTGAAATGGATCCAGCACTAGCAGAAGCTCAAATGACACTATGATCTCCAACTAGGATTGAAGAGATTCTTCACCATAATATTTTACAACCTAAAATATAGAGAGAGTTTTTTATGGTGATCCTAACCTTTTCAATTCGGTTGTATTATTTTTAAGATACTGGAAGGAGCCCTTCATCCCTGAGAAGGAATATTTCTCCCATGCGTTAGTCTCGATCCGTCTATTATCACTCCCTCAAGAGTTATGGTTGCAAAAAATCTTGGTAGGGATTGGAAACACTCTAGGAATCTATGTAAAATATTCTGAAGCCACCAGGAAATGAAGGTATACCTCTTATGCCTAAATATGTGTGTACCTAAATATATCTAAAATGCTACCAGTATCAATAGGATTGGAATATCAAAATGAATAATGGAGCCAAACCATCGACTTTGAACACATCCCATTCATATGATGCAATTTCCATGAACACGAAAATTTGTTTCGGGAGTGTCCTCTTAACAACCCAATCAAGCCTGATCAAGGAAAAAATGAGAA